>JAVGVS010000028.1:2657965-2939176 GCA_032718565.1 Distichodus sexfasciatus | reverse complement strand
AGTGGTAACTGATCACGGGGTGTGGGATCACCCTTCCGTTACGCCACCAACTGCCCCAAAATGTGGTGAAATGGTTCTAAAATCTAATCAAATCAAATACTGAATAAATGACATTTTAGAACGACATGATTTACATGTAGCACTACTACCCTTCTAACACTGCTCATCAAAAATCTCTTTGCACATACGTAGTTACACAGGCAGCTCTCACACCACTGATACCTTGCTGAGGAGAAAGACCATGACCCAAGTAGTGTTAATTTCGTCAGACGAGACGAAATGTGTTCGTCAACAACCCTCTTTCCCACGACTAAGACGAGACGATGACGAGACTGCACCAATGTTCTAAAAATACTGACTAAGACTGTGTTAATGTGCCTTATTGTTTATGAATAAAAACGAGACTAAAATGTTTTGCATGAAATAAAAACAAAACAAAAACTCCCTCCTCGTTTTCATCTACACAAGAGACCACCAGACCCCCCGTCATGTGTTTGTGCCAGCAGTTCGTCTAGGTCGTGTTCCTGCGCCCCTCCGGCCGCAAACCTACATGCAACTACTTGCGCCAAAGGTTATTATTACATTTAATCAATGTTTTAGCGGTGTGGAACACAATTCAACTGGAATGATAAACAAAAATCATCTCTGAAATAAAAAATAAAAAAGACAAATGTTTTAACGAAAACTTGACTAAAATACCTTGAGTTTTCGTTTGACTAAAACTAGACTAAAATGTTGAGACTTTCAGTCGACTAAAACATGGCTAACAAAAACTGATGTGAATGACTAAATATGACTAAGACTAATAAGGAACTTTGACACAAGACCAAGACTAAGACAAAATTAACGACAAAATTAACACTAGACCCAAGAGAGTTCATTTGGAGACAGCATTTAGAATGAACGCAAATCAGGAAAACGTCTTTTAATGTTCTAATGACTGTGCTGTCATTGTGGTGAAATGTCATGCCGCTTGCATGGTCTCCCAATAATGTTCGCGACTGATTAGACATTTCTCTCTGGCCCTGCATTCCAACTGCAGGTCAACTCTGAAGAAAGGCCACAGCTCAGGTGACCTGGTCAGGTCACAACCCGAGATGAGACCTGTTTTTCTCCAGACACTAAGCTTCACTCAGCATGCAAAAATGTGACAGACCTGGAGGGTAAAGTTGGTACCAATCAGACACAGACCGGAAGGAACAGCATGTGGTTGCAGAATGGAATGCCAGCCCGTCTTGTTCTGATTTCGTTTCACACGCTGTAAGCTGCTAGCTTTTGCTGCTTCAAAGAAACCCCCAAACCATACCACTTCCTCCTATATTTGTTGACCGTGGGTATGAGACATTCTGACATTTCTCATCAAGTTTTTTGTCCCAGCTTGAGCCAACCATCAACACGTCAGTCCATGCTTTTGTCAGATAAAGGGTGTTTTCACACTTGGTCCGTTTCAGCCCTCAAAGCAAACTAAGATCGATTAGTCAGCATTTCTTATGTATATGTGAACACACCAAACGAACTCAGACCCCTCTGAAACGAACCGAACTGAGGCCACATCGGGAGGTGGTCTCAGTCCGGTTCGCTTTAAGTCCGCGTCAGGGTTCATTTAACTCGCGCCTTCTGAACGCAAAGCGCTCCTGGTTCGCTTCGACAGTTTTTGTTCGAAGAAAGAAAAAAAAAAACTAGGCAGAATGTAAAGCAGTAAAGGTCTGAGAGCTCCATAAGAATGAAGTATGAACAGAAAAAGGACTGAGGCCCCTTTCAAACGAACTCACAGTGTGAACATCAAAAGAACTGAGTTCCCTTTCTGTTGGTCCACTTTTTGGAGCACTTCTAGAGGACTGAGTTCGGTTCCTTTACAGAGGACTATATGTGAAAACACCCAAAGTTGTGCTTGAAAGTTGTTTATGAACCCTTCAGAATTTTCCATATTTCTACATAAACATGACGTCAAACCACTTGCTCCTGCTCTCCAAAAAATAAAAACACTGGTGATCATCTAATATTTGCCAAAGAGCATGGTAAAGCTGGAAGATTAGGGGTGGACCATATGGGATTCACTGGCCGATGCTGATATCTGATGTTTTCCGCTTTTGTGCTTGTATCTGCACAGGTCTGTACTGAACGGACAACTAATCATTACGTTTTGTCTCGTGTTTAACTAGGCTCTCTTTATCTACTTTCAATCTCATGCTTAAGGTTCTATTTATTTGGCACTGTATATATAAAAAGTCAAAAGTGTACTGTGTGTGTGTGTGTTTATACCTGATTACAAAGTCGGCTGTCGTGTGAGCATTCGAGACAGCGTTGATAGAGCTCATAACACACCACGGGTTCGGGCAAAGCCTCCAAGAAGATCAACAGTGCTTCAGCCACTGAGTGGTTGCAGCCAGCTGACACACAAGGTTAGGGAATAAAAACAAACTCAACTCCCACAAGCAAAACGTATTGGCTAACAGCTACAAAAGAACCATGGCGACATTTTCCAGTGCAGAAGAATGCAAATGAACTGGGCTGTAAAGACGTCGGTGCTAACATGCATCAACTGTGTGAGAGAGAAACTGACAAGAGGAAGAAAAGAGACCAGGACAGAGTCTACGCTGTGTGACCTGAGGTGTCAGAAGCCTGATTACTGTAGGAGAAAAAGAGTTACAAGGTGCTGCCAAAAACCCTCCGACTAAGAGAAGCAAGGCTCCAAGGTGCTGAGCAGAATGATGTGGGAAAGAACAGCTTTGGCACTTACGATGGCAGACCTCATTTGCACTCACAAAGACAGCAGAAACTGGCATTGTGTCTCGAATGGAGGAAAAAAATGCATCAGGGCAGATGCTATTTCATACATTCCTGCAGTAAAATGCTAGAGGTTTAGAAAGTGGAGCTGGGAGTTATATCACAAGAAGGATACGAATGGATTCAGGAACATTGGTGTCCAAACAGTCTATGATGCTTTGCAGCTCCTCTTGCAGGCCAGGGGTCTGAAACAAGTCCTCCTAGGAAAAAAAAATGTTTTAGCCAAACCCCCCAAAAATACATGAAATGTCAATGCACCGAACCTGTGCCGAGCTGAGATACGATACCTGCTGGCAGGCTTTGGTGTAAAGATGGTTGACCATCAGCCAGATCTCTTTGGGGATCTTTAGGGGTCTGTCCTCTGCGGTAGCGCTGTCAAGCAGAAAGCTCATCCTCGACTTCTCCTGAGAAAGGGAAATGTTTAAATATCAGAAACAAAGCCCTCAGCTACTATCAGGATTAAAGCTGGCGGAAAGAGGTAGGAACAGCGAAAGACTTGATTCTGAGCAGGAACAATTCATACATTGGAGGTTAGAGGGTAAGGAAGCCACGCATTATTTACAGAGATCAGTGACACTGAAGGAGGGCCATTTTGTACCAAGCGTATCACATTCTTTTAGACACTGTAAAGGGATCCCTGAGAACTCGGATATGCTGCCAAAAATACATCGGGGCAATGAATACACTAGACTCAGGTACAGTATAGCACCAAAGAGTGTGAAACAATACTGGAGTTTAATACTAATTGAAAATGCTGAAATTGGCGTCAATGTGCAAGGCATTTTTAGTCCAAGTTTCAGTTATATAAACTAAAAAACTCAGCAGCAACATGGGGAAAATTCATGAAATCCTCAAATAATCTATGACTGCAAGTCCATTTCCTTTTATCCCTTTTCCTACCACAATACAGCATCTATTTTACTGCTGAGTGCAGAAGGGTAATTAATCAAAACTGACATTCAGAATCTCTAATTCAAGTCATTTTGCTTTGGCAATTATTTCTGAAATTCTGTTAATACTTTTCGCAGTGTGTTGTTATACTGTGCTGTTAAGAACATACTACTGCATGTCTTGTCATGTGACTCCTCCCTCTCCAGTTTGCCCCTACATCTGTCTCTTTCCTTCTAATATTTTAAATTCACATTTGTGACCCTCCACGGCAAAACCACTCGCTTGTCGCAAATTTTCAAAATTGAGCCATTATGGCATAAATCAAGCTTCAAAACGATACCTATATCGAATGAATTGGACGACATATGACTGAGATATCAACATTCAAAGGAGTCGGGTTTCTCCTGTCACGCCAAGTGAGAAACGGAGAAATCTGCCTTTGAAGTTGACTATCGACGTAGCACTCACAAGAAAGAAAGTCACGTTTTTAGGATGGAAAGGGTAAGTTTTTCAGCCACATTTATTCCCAACAGTACAGTATAGACCTTCCACTGTTTCAAAACACTAAACACTAAAAACCCTAAATTTTACCCCACGCAATGTAAACGCTCGTTTTTTTCGGAAACCTCCGTTGCGACAAGCGACTGGTTTTGCCGTGGAGGGTCACAATTGATGACTTTTGCACTCTTTCATCAGAAACAATATCCCAGCTTTAACAGTTACAGTATAATGTTTACAGTATAATAAACCTTGTCAGTGGACCGTGAGGGCAAAAAAAGACAATAAAACACCAACCAAAATAACGTATAATAATAATGTGGCAAAATAATGTGATTAATCATATTGATTTGAAGTCAAATCGCCAAGCCCTACTGCTTTCGGCTTTAGATGCTGAATCAGTGGCTGTGTCAAATGCTGAGCTGAACTTCTGTGTATTGAGTAGTGACAGGTTTAGAGGGAAGAAGGTGGATGGTGGAAAGCTTGTTAAGGGAGACTGTAACTCAACAAACTCAGCAAATGGATCTGAGGAGTTTTGTAAGCGCATGCTTGTCAAACAGCACAAATACAAAAATCCAGTTAAGACACAGACACATACACCACTGACAACTGTCTAAGGAACACATTCGGCAAGACAAAAAAAAACACAGAAATAGCCCCAGTGGTGCATGCTTTAGTGCTTTACCTTTTCCATGTAGCTATCCTCTCCCTGAGAATCAAGCAGTCCAAGAAAGATTGGTTGGAAAGGAGTGTTCAATGCACAGGAAAGGAAGAGAAGGAAGGACAAGAGAGAAACTGCATGACTAGTGAAAATGACAGAATTGTGCAAGATATGGCAAGTAGTATTCCCTTACCGCTGGGGAGCAGGCAAAAAAAAAAAAGATCAGCAGAAATGAAAGGCCTAAAAGATGACTTGTTATAACCGTAATGAAAAACGTTCCTATTTTCTGAATAAGACAGAAGACAGTATGGAGATCAAGAGCAGTCTGAGTGATGATTAGACGGGTAACAACATGCCTGGCATTAGTTTTTAGAAATATTTTTCAAAGCACACTTTTCTAAGCAAATGTGACAAGGCAGAAATACTGGGTACCGATGAAAGAAAATCGCTGGCAACTGCATATAGAACAGTGCCGCGCTCTCTTTAACATGGGGCTGTGCGATATGACAAAATATTATGGGTAATGGAATCAAAACAGCTATCGTTCCATATTATCCTCTATCATTTATTCAGTGGTGTCGCAAAATACACTTAACAACGCAATATTTTTTCATCGTTTGGATGACGGTTTGCAGTAGTCACCCCGGTGCCACAGTGGAACTTTCATAAGCAAAATCTCGTGTCTGTGCACGCTCAACTCTGCATACATCCTCAGAAATGCGTGACCTCGCGCTTAAATCTCTGGAAGGACCACAATCCACCTTAAAGGTACCTTACTAGAGTTCTGTAAAAGCACTGCCTTTTACAGGCCTTTTACTGCGTAAAACAGCAGCGTTCGACTCAAGCACACGTTTTTACACAGCTGATCTGCGATCCTGCATAATCACCATTTGATATGTTTGCGATGTGCACCACCTCCCGCTCGCATTTTCATTCTCATGGATATGCTTTTATCTCAAATATACTTTTGCATTTGAATGACGGAAATCCGTCACAGCTAGAGTTCAATGGGCGGAAATCCGTCATAGCGATAACTTTGTGTGCACAACTGAACGTTTTAAAATACTTTTAATGTCGGGCGTACTGAACTTTCGCGGTTCCCCTGAGTGTACTGAACCAAATAGGAAGTACCGAACAGTTCAGTAAAATACCAAATACCATTGCAGCCCAAGTGAACGCTGCGAAAGTTTCTCATAAATGATCGTTTTCCCCAAAAATATAACCGTAGTTCAACTGATCATGCCTCTATATCCGACTCTTGATTGAACGCAACAATCACAGCTACAAACTGCTCTGCCAAAAGACTAAAGACAATCACAAGAGGTACTGCTTGTATGTAAACAGAAAATAACGGGCAAAACATCCTTAATTCGTATAAAAAAGCATTTCCCTTTCTATCCTGTCAGGAAAACAGTAAATGCCTCCGTCCCTTACCAAGTCGATGAGTTTGGTGACGGGGATTTCACGGATGGGTTTATTCATGCGGCACAGCGTCTCCAGAGAGGTCCCAAAGCAGCTGGGCAGGTAGTTCCCAGACACAGTGATGAAGTAATCCTTGCCCCGGTCCAAGTGCAACACCAGGATGTCCTCGATATTTTCCTCGCCCGAGTTGAGCAGAGTTACTGAGTCTTTACTCACATACACCTCCAGAGAGATTTCCATCTTCTCATCTGCAAAAGAGAGTTTGGCAGATCATTCTTGACTATTGTGTTGCGTGTTATCAATCTGTGCATTCAGGTCTTGTGCTGGAGTAAATGTGAGATGACAGAAACTCACTGGGATCCAGGAGGCCTTCACTAGGATCGGCTCGTAACCAGGGTTTGCAGTACTGTGAGTCAGACAGTTTGGGGATGAAGGCAAAAGTGCACGGCACCTGACCATCATTAATGATGACAAAACTCTGCCTCTGCAGCTGACGGAATTTCACATTCTCGAAGTTGAACTACACAAGAGGAGAAGAAAAATTCTAATTCAAACAGTTATACAGTACAACGCAGTTACAATTCTGCAATTTACAAAAAACAAACTTTTTTCCCAAAAATGAGCCTTTCTGCATCTAAGGGGAAAATGCCCCTTTTAGAAACGTTATAAATGCACTAAAAATCATATGGAAAGCAACATCGTGAGCCATATCCAAATATACAAAGCTGGAGCAGAACGAATCAGGAAGGAGGTGTTTGTGGGGACGCATTATCCCATACGGTGTCCGACCGTTCGTTACTCACTCACCTCTCTCCGGGACAGTGACAGAGAGGGCAGGAAATCATTCTCCATTCTATCCATGTCACGAACGATCTCCTCAAACACCTTCTTATAACGCGGTTCATTCACCATTTTCACCTGTAACGCACACAAGTTTGAGAAAGATGTTGAAAAACAGCTCGCAGAGCAAATCCATTATGTGCCAAACTCTGAGAGACAAAAGAAGAAAGAGCCTAACCCCAATGCTGAAGAGAGAGCTGACAGGTTTGTGATCGCTAGTCTGTAACTCCATATGACTGCGGTACTGCAGTTGCATCACATTATTACCTCTCCACAGGATGCGATCGCACCAAGCAGGAACCCGGCATTTTCCACTGCATCGAAAAGCAGTGAGGGGAAAAAACAGCAACATTTAGGAAAACATAAAAGCAGAACAGGACCTACATGCTGAATTTGTGGTCAAACAAAGAAAGCCACAAGGAGTTTCTAAAAAGACACTGTGTTATCAACTGCACATTAATCTACAGTGGTACCTTGAGTCCCATCGATCCGATTTTGCGTCGTATTTGTACGTGGGGATGAACTTGATTTCGCCTTCCATAAAGTCTGTGAACGCACGTTTGGTCTTTCTCTGGATGTTTAGCTGAGAGACCAAAACAAGAAAATAAAGCAGTTGTAGCAGACCTTTGAGGAACCGAGGGAATCTCTTTTCAGTTGAGGCACTGAGATTTATAAATATCAAATGTGAAATGGGAACAACAACAAGGGATTCCACTATGAACTATAAGTTCCCAGAACAAATGCAGAACTACAAAGCTGGAGCCTATGGTCAAAATGACTTCCTCCCTTTAGCACAACTGTTTATTTTGGAACACAAAGACCTTACCTGATCGCATTCCTGCAGCCTCCGCAATTTGTTTTCAGCTATGAGTCGCTTCACTTCAGAAGCTTCAGTCATGAACAGCCTGTAGTTCAGATCTCCCAACCAGATCACCACACTGGAAAATAAATAAATAAATAAATAAATAAATAAGGCTCTATAGAACAATCAATGGGTTTGACCCTTACACATATAACAACAGGTCAGAGCTAGGGTGAGGTACAAAATCCCAAAATGGTGATTGCATGTGTTCAGATCTAATATTCACGTCGAGAGCAGTGCTGCAACCTGCATTCTACTGCACCACAGATGAGGTGACTCAGCGTTCAGCATCTGCCTGATTAAAAGTAAAACTAATCTAACACATTACTACAGTTAGTCACTACAAACTAGTTTACAAGCTTTGATGGGTCAAGCAAAGGGATGCACGATATCGGAATCATATCCAAATGTGACTCTGCACGGCAAAACCAGCACTCACAGACGCTTGGTGCGGTCGCAGTTACGTTTGCATTTACGGTAGCCTACGCTGCATTCACAGCCACACGGATAGCCTACCTGCGCTAGGTTAACTGAACTCGGGAGACGATGATGGATTCTGGAGAAATATCTTCACCCTAGTTAACGACTGGATTTAGCGTAAATATTGAAGTAGAGCAGTCAAAACAGAAACTTTCAACATTCTGCTGGAATTGAATTCCTCACCTCAAGAAAGTCACGTTTTTAGGATGGAAAGGGTACGTTTTTCAGCCAAATTTATTCCCAACAGTACAGTATAGACCTTCCACTGTTTCAAAACACTAAAAACAAAAAATCCAAAATTTTACCCCATGCAACATAAACGCTCGTTTTTCTCAGAAACCTGCGTTGCGACAAGCGACTGGTTTTGCCGTGCAGAGTTACAAATCGGTTTGTTAAGTCATCGGCCCGATGCTTAAGATTTGCATGTCCAAAGTCCGTGATGGGATTTTATACGGCCCACGCCTTCTGTCTTAAAATGTATGACATTATTTTGTGGCAAAATTCTGAGAATACAGTGGAAGATTTTTCTCGAGCAAAATCTTGTCTTTACGAGACGCACTCAGCGCACAAAGTGCAGCAGGTGAATTTTTTTTAATGTTGTACACTACGCTCGAAATGCTCCGCCCTCGCTCCACTCTTCCGATGCTTTCACATTCGCTTGACTTGGCGCTGTTTTCGTGGGAAAATTCTGAGCGTGCAGTGGAACTCTGATGAGCAAAATATCGTCTTTACGCGCATATCTGTGCCTTCCTCATTTATCGGCATCGGCAGATGGAAACATGAAAATAACGGATATCGGCATCTCCCAATAATTCCCTTCTCGTGCGTCCTTATTCAAGTAGACAGAATGTTACAGAACATCAAAAGCACGGAGGTGTTGGTAGTGGCAAAGTTGTCTGTGTTACTGAAACCCTCTGTTGGTGACGATAAGATTGGGGTTCTAATACCAGGGCGCCTAAAAACTCCATGACAATGTGTGAAAAACTTATTTCACTAGTGCGCTACATTTCACTCATTAATTATCTGGTTGGCTTATTAGATTTTGTAGATTTCCATTCACTGAGCATTCTCAATACATTTCTGTAAATGTTCCAGCATTAACATAATCTGTTCTGTTTGGGGTTGACCGCAGGTTACTCACTCATGTTTCACTATACTAATAGGTGGATGGTCCAGGAGGTGAAAGCTCATGCGTGCACAGATGTCCTTATAGTCCTGGTTCCGCCTCTCGAAGTCATCGACGTGGGCCGCCAGATGTGAGTTTACGATGCAGAAGCTGGTGTTGTGGAACACAAACCGCACTGCCACACCTCCTTTATTGCCCTACAGTGTACACAGACAAGCAAATGTCCTCAGTAGTTCAAATACATGGTGTTAAAAGACGTGAACGACAAACACACACCTAACCGTCGGCAAACAACACTTCCCGTTCTGCCCAAACGCGGCCCAACCCAATAACTCACCATTTTATTCATAATGCCAGTTCCCACAGTCTCAGCAGCGATCTCTTTGATGTGGGTTTTGTGTTCCTTTTTGACGTAGACCACCAGCATCATTCCCACTAACCGAATGGTACGCACCTGAGGACGAGATTTGTCTGAGGATCTTATATGGACAACATGGACAAGATGTAGTGCTAAACTTGCCATTACAAATTGTGTCAAAGTGTTCAACCTCAGCAAGTCCCTCACCCTCTTATATTTGGCTTTATGATGAAGGCTGCGCTCCACTGCATCAATCCATAGCTGCTCTTTGGACGAGTCCATATAGAGAAAGGCCTCTGTGCTTAAATCCAGTTCTTGAAACCTGTGAAGTGACCAAAACCCTTTCCTGTTAAACTTCCATCCCAGAAATACACCAATACGTGGCAACTGCATGCCTATGTCATTATTATATAACAATTTAATACACTGATGAGCGTTCAACGTGCAGTGCAAACACAATACAAACAAGCAATAAATCTCTCTGTTTTCGCTTAAATCCTGACACTGACCCCAGTGCATACACATCAGGAGGGTCTGGGTCACAACACAGCCAGGAATCCAGACCGCTATCAGGAGACTGACCGTTCACATTCCATGTGCCCGCGAAGAATCTAGGAAATGAGGTTAGAAAAATGTCAGCGGCAATAGGGAGCTCAAATCAAAATAAACATTTTTTTGTTTTCTATGACAAGCAGCGAAACAAAGTTAACCGCTTACCTAAAGTTGTGGATGTCCACATATTCGTTCTCCTTCTTGCCCAAGCGGTATTTGAGAATGCCCTCTCGCATGCCCGCCTGACTGCTGCACATGGCCTGCCGCATGGTGTTGGTAGTCGGACTGTCAGACCAGGAACCGGACCGTTCTGCGGTGTACCCATACCTGTTGTACCACATAACTGTGAGTAAACTTTGCACCAATCTTCCTTAAAAATGACTGAGGTATCAAATGCTTACTCGAGTCTGGTAGGCGTGTAGGTTTGCACAGCGGGAGGTTTGTCTTTGGGAGGAGGGACGGGCACTGAGGGAGCAGAGGAGGGGGCGTTGGGTGCTTTTCGAGGGGGAAGCGGAGGAGGAGGAGGGGCCTCCCTTTGGGCGACTATCCGGTTGTGCTGGTTTTTCTTTTCCTCTACTTTTAAAGAATGGTTGTCATGATTTTCGTAAGCAAAATCTGTGAGCACTGAATCTGTGCAATCTGGTAAAAGAGGAGCAACATGTACAGGTAAATGTAAGGTGAACTAAAGCAAACCTAAAATATACCATTAACAGGTATATTTAGACAAGGACATCAATTTATGTACTTGTACTGCTCTGTAGCAGGTCCTTGGGGGCAGTGACGACAGGTTTTGGGGGCCCACGACGAGGCGGGATAGGGACAGATGCTCTGGGAGGTGCAGGAACAACAGGCTCCATTTTCTTAGGCAGTGAACTTTTTCCTTCAACTAGGAAACAAAAACAGTTTCTTAGAAAACAGACAAAAAAGTATCCTCATGCAAGAAGTCAATAAAAGACTTGCAAATAAACACTGCAGTATGACAGTAATTATATGTTGCCATAGAGACTTTCTATATCAGATCAATAAATCTATTACACATGTTCACTTTTACAACAGATCACTATTCTACACTGTCCCTCTACCACCCCATTTCTCAGCTTAACAAAAGTTCCTCTTTATTTTACTGCTCCCAGGCCTGTGTGAATTACGCTGCTGATAAGTGAGTGAGTGAACGACAGGCTTGTAAAAGCATTTGAGGGATCTTACTGACACACTGCTGCTATCCTGCTCCTGATGATCTCAATAAGACTAATAGTTAAACCATGCTAAAACATAGTATGACCATGTTCATTAAAACATAAGAAGGTGTGGGTACCAAGTCTGACACAGAGAAATAAAACGGGTTCTCTGGATTTTTCTTGTTTTAAAGTGTAGCAAGTGCATTTGTGTGGCAATTAAAAGAGCTATAGAGTTCTGATGATAAAATATGTTGCTAGTTTAACAAGAACCAGAGCCTTGCAAATTATTAACCACATTTTGGCCAATAAGCGTATTCTTAGACGCCAGCGGTACACAAAAGCCTCAGAGTTTCGATTACCTCATGTTACACACTGACTCATCTACTCTTAGTATTTGAAATTCACTAATTTAGCACGTCCTGTGCTCTTTAAATCTCCGGAAAGTGCACTGAATCTTGAAATAACCATTAAACGCTTTTGCCTCGTATCTCACAGTATGTTACATTTTTCTGCCTAACTATTTCCAACTTCTCTAGTGTAATTTTAACATCTCGCATTGTTACTGAAGCGGAGTCTCTTTGTGCCTATTTTAAAAGATGGAAACATCAACATGGGAACCAAGTTTAACCAACTGAGCCCTGTGCTTACAAGACTTGCGAACAAATAACGAAACAAAAAAGTATTTTAATCAAAAGAGGTAGGGTGAATTCTCACCTTGCTGCTTGGCCTTCGTCACCTGCTGGAAAAAAGTCTGACTTCTCTCATCATCCTGCAGCTCCAGCAGCAGCTCCGGTGCTCGTTCGCCTCGTACACGGATCCTCACCGGCGCTGCGGAAGAAAAGAAGAAGCACAGTCAAATAACTTCACAAAGTCAACTGATGATATACCGGGAAATGTGCTTGCATTGCTAAATGGATAAACATCACTGGCGGTTTATAGGAAGCTGCTGTGTAAAATTGGGACTAATTTAAAATGAATCCTGCTAATATAATCTTAATCTAGACACTACTTGCCTATACTTTAATTATGGTAAATGGACTTATAATACATGCTAATGGAAAAAACAATACCAGTTGAAGAGAAAAAAAGATAATGCTTACAGTTTATTGAGATGTCAATAAGAAGAGCCTCTTCAGCTTCTGCAGAAAGTCAGATTAACACAGTTAAAGGCCGTTATAAATCCACAGTGCAAAGGTTGCTGGGGGTTGGACTAGTGTAAAGAAAACATTTCCTACAGGCTCTATGTAATAGTTGTTTGGTTTTAAAAGTTAAAGGAGAAGGAAACAGGGACAATCCACTTCACATTTACACATTCATTCATTCAACAGTAAACTTCCAAAGACACAGCCTAACATGAATATCATTTTCAGGGGGATAAACTTTGGAGGGTTAACTGAAAACAAAGGCATCATAATAACATAGCAAAAAACGTACCTCGTACTATATGAAAATGCTTATTTATAGGTATGGACAACTGTGGCACTGGACAGGAGACAACTGCCTCTGGATTTGCCAAAACCCCCAACCTTTAAAAAAATGAATGAAAATACAATGATGTATGCAAATCAAGCTGTATACTTTAAAATAGGAATTTAACTTCTATCCACTAAATTTACTGCTTTGTGCACATTCTGAAAAATCACAGGGATTAACTGTAACCTAAAGATCACATGTAATAAAATGTTGTAATGTTCAACATAAGTACTATGGTTCATCATGGTTAAGTTTCTGGAACAATCTGAAGCCCTCACCATGTTTCACTGCATCTAAACCCTGAGAATTTCTCTACTATCCCTGGATCAGGCAGTTGATCTCCATAAACACACATCTAGTGTGTGAACTTCATTATGTAAGAGACATGCATAGCTGGTGAATGAGTTTCTTACTAGCTGCTTTTCAGTTACATTCAATTAATGTCTCACCACATGCTCAAATTCCCATTTCACCCTGCCTGTAGTTTAATTATTGTGGCTTACTGAAAATAAAAACTGCCAGAAGTTCCCAACTTGGTATTTTACCTTTTTTAATGAAGTCAAAACTAAAACCACCATCTCTTTTAATCTGTACCCACAACTGTAAGTCCCAAACCACAGAACACGCTATAATGCTAATGTCTTACAGTCTATATCACCATAACCAATTCCCACCAGCTTTTATAATGCCTGTAGTGTGGTGTGTTCTCTTCACCTCTACAAATTAGACAATCAATTTTTAATTATAAACCGAATATCTAACAACAACACAACAGTGTAATCTTAAGTGAAGAAAGAAGATTTTAGCTATCTGGGACAGAGTTAACTAACAACGAAAGCTTTTTCAAATGAGAACATATTACAAGAGTATCAGTTCCCAGTGCCATGGTGTTCAAAGATTCAAAGACCACATTCATTGGCCAAGGCTTTTTGACAGTGCTGTATAGTGTCTCTAACCTCTGCTACCTTTCACAGCACTGATCCTAAGCAGGGTTACACTCAGTGTGCTCTCCTTTAATGCAGTTAGAGAGTTTGTGTGCTCATGTGAGACTTATTAGGCTTTAGGACACCAGAGTGGAATGCTGGATAATAAGCTGCATGCTGGCAAGCAGTTCTCTCTCACACACACACAAATACATACACACTCCAACACACACACACACACACACACACACACACACACACACTGTGTTAAACCGTTTCCCATCAAGGCATAATCCCACAAAATATTGACAGAGCCACAGCAGTGAAAGTGATCGTTCCATTCATCACAATAAACCCCCTACAGAGGTTCATTTGAAAACCAAATGGCAGAAAACTATCTTTCACCTGTTAAAGGATATAAACACATGCGTGCAATTAGCTGCAACACTTCATATAGAAACATTCAAATTTTTTAGGTCGTTTGAAGAGTGCATCGGCTTGACAGCTGGTTATTAATCTCCTTTATGTCTAGAAGCAAAGAATCCTTTTATGTCGCAGAATCCTTTAGATCACAAATGATGAACCGTAACAGCTATGGAGCTATTCAGAAACTGTGGATTAACGTAACTTTCTGTACACAACACTTTGCTAGAAGACACCTATAAAATAAAAAAGCAGATACTCACGTAAACTGTCCCTGGCGCTCCAGGAGAGACAGGAGTCTGGGTTCCCGGTTGCCGGCCCTCAGCTCATGCCCCCTCACTGTCTATATCCTGCAGTTAAGGACATACTGGCACATGGTGGAGGGTAATGGGAACACGAACACACACACACACACACACACACACACACACAATCAACTTTCACACTTGACTAATCCACTGTGTTTTCCCAGCAGGGGCAGGTCAGTCTGGCAGTGTTTTGTCAGGCAGTTTCCTTCCATTTGTGTGCATGAAATGCATAATGAGCAGTTTAAATTCAAATGTGAAATGTCCATGTTGTGTGCTTACAAAAGAGTATTATTTTGGCTCCACGGAATGATTATACGGGATCTCTTAAAATTGTTGAACTAAACGCTGAGTAACTACGAATAAGCTGTCAAGGAAACATTGCTTCAAAAATGCTCAAAATAGTCAAATATGTGAGATAATCTCCGATTCAGCAAGACTAAAGTGAACATATATACCGAAGTATAAAGAAAGGAATCAATTTAAGTTAGTAACTCCACAAATACATGGATAGATTTTTTTCAGAACTAAATTAACCGAGTACGCCGTGACCGACTGGTTTGGTCAGTGACTCGACTGACAAACACTACAAAATCCGACAGCAGTGACCCGCTTCATATTCTTTAAATTTCACATTCATCTAGTTATACAATCAATCCAATGTGGATTCGATTCTAAGCACTCTGGAGATGAACTTAAGTAAAAGCTAAAGCAAAAGATTAAACATGTATAATCATCACAGTGACACGTTAAAAGGTTGCCAAAGGATACTGCCAAGCATTTCTCTTCGAAGATTCCAAGAGAAGAATCCATGTTCAGAGACTCTTCTCTTGGGTTAGCGAAGTTAGCCGGCTAGCTAGGGAGCTAAATGTCTCGCCCAGCGTCTCATGCCCGTCCGTCCACACCCGGACTGCTGTCGGCCTGCAGCACTACACACCGCCTCCCAATAAACAAGAAACCTTTGATAACGTTAGCTGACAGATTAACTAAAAAGCTGTTCTCTTCCGAAAAGATTCTCGAGGCCGTTTTGCTTTAAAATGTGGGACGTCCACCGCGGACCGGCCGGGAGGAGCACACGAGCTAGCGGCTAGTCCTCGCACTGAGAGCTCCGTAAATTAGTCTCGGAGCAAGAAAATGAAAATGACACTCGCTCTCACCAGACTGTGGAAACTGTAGAATTGTGTTCTCTACCACTGTACGAGCGTACACTCAATAATACCACTCCATTCCACCGTGTCCCCGCAAACTATCCGCGGTACATGTTAGCAAACAACAGCGATGCAGTCGAGCCCGAGCAATTAGCTCCAGGCGTCCACGTCTCTTACGCCAGCGACGAGCCTGCGGTTTGGGAGCGTCGAAACGGCGCACAAGTTGCGCATATTCACAAAAAACCACGTTCGAGCGCATTGGGCGCGTCATTGAACTACGTACGTTCTTCAAGGGATTTATTTTGGTTGTGACATTCCCTGCACTATTAGAGCAATTAGGGCATTTATGTCCGGTTGAATTTCTTTTTCAATATTTAAGAAAGTAAGGAATCGAATGAATGAAAAAGTTAAATGCATGCGTTGTGATTGGATTAGAACAACACGCATTTTTATTTAAAAATAATCTTTATTATGCTACAGGAGAGTTTGCCATAAAATGTTGCAATAACATTTGAGTTACTCATTAAATGTTATCAAGGCTAAGTCCAGTAATTTTCCTGCACTGTTTCATAAGCAGAGATGCTTCCCTCTGCTGGTCAACTGGTTAAAGCAGCTGTTTTAAGGGCTATTCGTCCATGTTTAACTGATACAGGACAGCAGCCTTAATGCATGTACACAAGAAAAACCTTACAATATTTGCCTTACAATGACAAATAATCACTCACTTTCATGTTTATTGCATTTTCTAAATAATAATATTTTTAAAAAAGTTAAAAGAACGGATCAGGATACATTTCACTGCATGTTGTACCTGTATAATTTGCATGTGACAAATAAAGAGTCTTGAATCTTGATAAAAACAAGATTGCAAATACACAATTTTTAAAACTATGGAAATAAACTATGGTATTTTGTCAATTTTTAAATTATTTTGAAATGATGTAATATTAATTTAGTTACTGAAAAACTATTGCAATTAATGCATATTTAACATATTAAACCATATCTATCAAAACCTAAATATATCCATTACTCTTAAAGTTTGGTTTTATGAAACGTTTATGATACACGTGTGATATTAACTCTGTCTATCTACAGTTTTTAAACATGAGTCACCTGATGTTATGGCTTCAACTAAACTACTAACATACCAGCATTTCTTGATTCACATGGAATATCTGATGTTTGGTGTTTTTGCAATCCTGCTTACGGGATCTGATCCTTCTTTTCACATGCTCACTTAAATGGAGATTAGCTGAGGTCCAGGTCTGGCAATGCACATGGACCTCCAGGGTCGTCCTAATCCCTCAAATAAGCTGAGTGGTTTAAATAATATATTGTTGTAAGCTACACTTTGTTTTTAGCCTGAGAAAGTGAAGACAATAATGACTATGAAATGAAATATTTCATCTGATAATACCCTGAAAATCTCAGTTAAAACAGTGCAGAGCAGACAACACAGTGAAAGATTATTACAGGTTTTTACTCGTCAGTTGTGCCTAATGAAGTAAAAAGCACAGGAGAAATAAAAGTGTTTAATAGGATTTGCTTGTACACTTCAGAATTAACTCAGTTTTCTTGACCATTTGAATATCCTGTCTGTTTCCAGAGAATTTCACCAGTCCCCAAAATTTTTTTCTACAACGTAATTACTTACTGCAGTGAGTGCAGTTTTCCTGTAAAAATCCTTGCAAACCTTCTGACTTATAAACACATTTTTTCTCAGAAGGACATAGACAGGAAAAACATAAATAACATATGTTTTTAATATTTTGTCATTAAGGTCATTATGACCATGAAAAAACTGTTTGCATTATGAAACACTGCATGACTTTACATTTTCTTTTGCAAAAGATTATAAGTAAACAATGACCTGACAAAATGTCAAAAATATCTATGCATGACCAGTTGTTTATCGGTTGATAATGAATCTTTAAATTATGTAGTGAGCTAAAATGGTAAACTTATTTGTGATGTAGCCGACATTTAATTAAATACTGAAATTCAAGCAGATGAGGTTTTAGTTTTTTGGAATGCATATGGGCTGGAAATGCAATGTGGCCAGACATCTCCGTTTAGTGGTTCTGCCTTGTCTCTTTCCTCGTCTCTCTTGTCTTCCATCACCACAGTCATGACCATCTCCGGGCTCAAAGCATCTGCCGCACGGTACGAGCGCGTGAGGCGGCGGAAAGCCGAGTCCAAGGAGGAGTCATCATCATCGAAGTCCTCTATTAGCCCGCGGCGTGACCTCCGGGCGGCCTTGAGTTCGACCTCCAACTCCGAGACCAGTTCCTTCATGTCCTTTACCAGAGTGGATTTTAGACCAAACAGACACAACAGGAAGACCAAACCAGCACAGATGCCAGAGACAAAGTACAGTGCCACTGTCTCCGGAAGACCTTGGGGCATGGAAAACAAAAGAATAAGAGATTTCCACAGTTAAACATTTCAAGAGCGATAACATTTGTTGAACATCTAGAAATGAATGATGATGACATGAAGAACTGAGGTTTTTTTTATTTTTATAAATAACTGTTACTATAATTAGTGCAGGACAAAGGCCTTTGCTGACTGCTGGTGTGTTTAGTAAAACCACTAAAATAATCGACTAAAGAAGGTTTATTATATGGATTCCATCTAACCTACCCAGAACCTTGGAAAAGATTTCCAAAGTGTTGGTGAAAATGTTTTGTGGCCTGTACACACCAGGGCCAGTGTACCAGCCACCTGCAGAAGGGGGAAAGGGGAGTTGCCTCAGCAGTCAGCAGGACCATTCATATCAAAACCAATAGGTAATAAAAAAACAGAAATCAACATCACTATTTCAGAAAACACAAATTTTGTGTTCCAATGGTATATGAAATGCGGAATAGTTTTCAAAAGGTGATTACAGGATTCTGCATTTCAATTAAATATAAATTATACATACAATATATACCATAAATATATTAGTTATATTTGTCTTTGATTGATTGATAAATGCCCTTAGCTCTAACCCTAACCCTAACCCTACCCTTGACATTTCTTAATTTAACTATCTATTAATCTTTTTAACGTATATTTTATAGTTTATGCATGTATGTATGTGTATATGTATATGTGTGTGTGTGTGTGTGTGTGTGTGTGTGTGTATATATTTGTGTGTTTATACCCAGTTTCTGCATCTCCACATCTTACCATGGGTGTAGTCTGAGATTAGGAAAGGATCCACATCTCCTCGTCCCATGTCCTCCAGCAGATACTTAGGAACTGAAATCACATTAACAATGCAAAAACATTTCAGTCTAGTCATTGGATTCTTTAATCATTGCTATATGATGAGTGTCACAAATTCTTTGTTTTCTCTGTTCCCTCCTGTCCTCTTCCTCACCGCATGTAAAAGATACTCGCAGATGTTTCCTGGTGCCTGGGAAGCAGGGGTCACCAAAGTTGTGAACATCAGCAAGCACACTGCAGTTGGGTCTGCCATGACACTTCCTCGACACTCTTCTTAGTGCTGTTGGTGATAAGCACTCTGCAAAGAAAGTACATACATTAAGGACTATGTATATATATATGCACTAGTTGAATTGACTGTATTAGACTAATCATTTGTTTTTGGTAGATTTCAAAATTCAGCTAAGAATTCTCAGACCTACTTCTCTTCATGCTTCATTAGCAGTTATAGAACAAAGCAAAATTACACATACGCAATTCACTTCGAGCAAACTTTGTGCACCTGGCAAATTTGTCACCAAATGTTCACTCCAAATTTGCCATTACTGCGAATTGTTTTGGCAAGTCACTGGTAAACACATTTGCCACTAGTGACAATTTGTCATTGTTGCCAGGACATTGTCACAAGTTCGCCACTAGTGACTGACAATGGGAAACTTGTGGCAACATATTCTGGCAGAGAATATGCTGTTTGCCACCAAGTAACCACAAGTTTGCCGCAAACATTTTTTGTAAGGGATATCCACTAGGTGGCACAACTGCAACTGAGTCACTTTAGCTCCGGACCCATATCAGGCTTTACGTTGTCCTCCTGAGGGCATTCAGGGTTTGGAAGCTCCATGTGACCAAAGGTGGCAGAGTAGATGGCCAGAACCGTGTCATTCTTACAGCTCAGCTTCAGTCTCTCATTCTCACACACCGTCTTGGAGCGATGATGCTCTGTTATGAAAAATAAACTTTTTACTTTCACCTCACGGCATCAGTGTTGGCACAGTCATGCGGGTGTGTTCTTACCTGGCCTGCATTTGTAGGACACAATAATGTACTTGCTGGTTTCAGGGCAGGGATCCTGTCCAAACACTGGACTCGCCACAGGAATATGACACACCCTCCGATCCTGGCACTCAGACATCACTTTCTATTCACAAAAACATGCCCGATTTCAGAGAAAACAAAAGCATACACGCTGACAAAGCAGGTACAGAGAGATTTTAAATACACATATTGCAAGAAAGATGGTCAGTGGAATTGTGGAAAGGCTCTGAAATGATTAATGGCACAAAAGTATGGCTTTTCTGAGAGATACCTGAATGGCTATTGAGGACGCACAGTCTGTGCTTTCCACCGTGGCGTTTGCGTTTGCGTTGGGGCATAAGTGCTGGCTCGGGACGCGGCGTCCGTAGAACGCAGACAGAACAGTGATGGAGGTTTTGGGAGGACACTTGACGGTCAGCCTCTCCCCCTCACATGCGTGGGCTGTGTGGTTCTTCAATATGGTGTAGAGGAAATCTGCACAACGAAGTAAAGGGTCCGCAACACTGGGCGTCAATAGAAACGGTAGGCAAACAATACGGGTATTGAAATGTGCTTTAACACTGGCAGCGAGGGCAAACGTTATGCACCGCAAGTACGTTCGCTGGTCATTGTAAGGCCATTGGAGTGTAATGCCAACAATATGGCACAGGTTGAACCAACTCCCTTTCATATCTAATCTCGGTAGGTGTGGTGCATAATTACACAATTACTGCTCTGTTTTACATTGCACACCTCAAGCCTTATCTAATTTCAGAAGTATCCTAGGTCATGTATAATATTTCAGTTGGAAATTAAACTATTGTGTGTGTACGCACGCAGAAACACATTCTGTACATTACTGTAGCTAAATGACAGCCCCAAACCTACCCTCAGTAATGAAAACAAAACTTACCTGCTGTTTTAGGTTTTTAAAATTCATTTTAATACAATAAATGTCTTTTTTCATTCCAAAAAGTTAGGCCTGAGCCCAGTCTGTAGATGTAGAACCGGAAATTAGACTCCTGAAAATAGAGTAGCTCAGAAACATACAGATACACACATCTCGCTATCTTTATTAGGTACATCAGTTAATTCCAGCGATAACTAGTTGTAAATAGTACTACAGTTACACCTAATTCTTACCTTAACCTTATTAACCAAAAGGAATTCTTTTCACTGTTTTAGTTTTTCAAATAACCTTTCTGTAAAAATGTTTTATATGAGGGTGTGTTTGCACACCCAAAATGTCTTCACAAAGCGGCCAAAATGTCCAGTTTTCTATTTTTACTATTCCCCGTGCTCCATACACACAAACACAGAAGTTAATAACATATTTGCTCATACTTAGTATTAAAATTATTCCTTCACACACTCTCCTTCACTCCATCGTCTAGATAAGCTTTCCTAGCTGGGAATGTTTTTTTATATGCCAGACTTCTTTCCACATAAACAACTGTGTGTGTGGGTGTGTGTGGGTGTGGGTGTGTGTTCTTGTGCTTACTACTTAGTGAGAACCAAAATGAGTTTTTAACCAGCAGAGTGAGGACATTTTTGGGAAGTGAGGGCTTTTTTAGTGGTCCTCACTTCTTTAAACTGCTTTTACAAAACAAATACAAGAAAGATTAGCTTTTGATTACTGAGGTTATGGTTAGGGTTATGTTTAGGGTTAAGTGTAGTATTATTTAGATGGAGGTCAATGGAGGTCCTCACTACTATATAAGTACAAGGATGTGTGTGTTTGCCAGGGCGTGTGGAGAGAGGGGAAGAGAGAACAGGGTAAGTGTGCCAGTAGTGATGTGTTTCTGCTTCACCACCCATCCAGACTGGGCATTCTTTCTAACTTAGAGAGCAGATTTACACGCCGTCTGTTTGGGCAGTGCCAGGCACACACACACACACACACACACACACACACGCACACCCCCCCCCCACACACTACATGAAGACAATGAGCTATTCTTAGCTCATAATCACTCTCATCGCCATTGCTTGTTGTGAGTAAAATATACTTGTGAAGATCTATTAGTCAGATATCATTTTCAACATCAGCTTCATCTGATGAGAAAAATAATGTCCAGCACCACATCCACATTCCATCATATCATCTTAAGAAAAGCAGAAAATAATACATGGGAAGTGAACTGTCTGGAAGGATCTATACAGTATCAGCAGGCAGATTTTGAGGAAACAAACTGTAGATAATGGAATCTCCATGCTAAAGGTTTTGCTTTGTGATAACAAAGGGGATGAGACCGGAGGCTCTGAAACTGCTCTCTCTCCCTCTCTGAAACAGTGACACCTCACATCTGTTTTGCACAGGATGTATGTAAGATAACTCTCTTAGCAAGATCCCTCCTTTGGGATGTGCCCTCTAAGCTTGCAGCTTCATGTTTGCTTCCCAGTCAGAGAATCACTGGGGGGAAAACACTTACCGGAGAAATCTGGAGCAGAAGAGGCATGGCGCAAGTTCAGAAGCAGCAGGAAGCAGAGAAAACACCAAGACCGGCTAGAGTTCCATGGAGGTGTCATAGTGCACGATACTCATAACGGACTGGTTTTAACACTGCAGAAGGCGACTCGCCTGTTCCCTGCCCTCTGACTCCGGACCGGGAGAGAGCAGGTCAATGATGGCATTGTAGTGAGAGAAGAACGGGCTCCTTTTCAGAGGCATTGAAGCAGCTGATTGCCTGTGGCCTGGCACACTTTGTGATGGGTGTCATTTTATTAATGAGAAACTTGGACAGGCTTAGCATTTTTTTCCCTTCACAAGTCTCTAATTCATTTCCAGGTGAGAACTCTCTCACCTAGAGCAGCTCTGGCAAATAAAAAGCAGGTTTGCAAACCACAAAATCATGTGCAGCCTGGAAAGCCAATTTGAACTAATAACAGCTGAAATGAAAATGGATTTATGATCTACTGAGACTGACTTGGAAAATGTCAGTAACCAACTTTGATTTCTTTGATCAGGTGGTGGTTGTCTAGAGGTTGGATACTTGCTTCCCACTCAACGGGTCATGAGTTCAAATCTTACCTCCACTATTATCACTATTGCGTATTTGAACAAGACCCTTAACCCCAAGATGCTCCAGAGAAACTTTCCCTGTAATTAGAAAATGGAAATTGCTGTAGATAAGAGCCTCTGATAAAAAATGGTATTCCATGTTTTATTTATTTTCCACATCAAAACTTAGTAAGAAAAAATATTTGACAGTTCTTTTTTTGTCTGGACAGTTGATTCCATTGTTTTAAACTGCAACCCAAACAGCACTGGCTTGGTGTAATAATAAAGATTACAATTTGGCCGTGACTATTTTATTTCCTTTGTCTGTGATAAGATACCGGGTGACACTAACGACCTCCCCTGGCCACCACTCAGGGATTTGTTTATGGAGATAAAGAGAATGGATTTCCCAAAAGCGGAGGTCCCAGGCCTTGGGTCTGGAACCAGCAGATAAGTGCTTCCTGTAGTTGTGATAGAAGGCGGAGAACTGTAGTAAGGCACATGCTGTTATATCCAGGTGCTGAACTCCCTGGTTAGACACTCAACCTTTCCAAAAGGCACACCACAATCAGAGTTAATCAGAGTTGGATCCATTATAGTCCTAAAAAGGGCCATTCCAGAAATGCCTATGACTGAAATAAATTCAGACTTTTTTGCTCCATGGAATGCATCACTAACCTCTGCTATGTTTGTCTAACAGTGACTAAGACTAAGAGCTGATAATTATGAGACTGAACTGTTCCTTAGATCCTTATGTTTGCAAGTTCTTCCCATAGCAACTGCTTTATTTGGAATTTCATTTTAAGAGACGCCTGGAAGGTGGACAGCTATCTTCTGCACTGATTACTGCTCTTAAAGGGAGTATACAACAGGGCTTTAAAACTTGTGTGTGTGTGTGTGTGTGTCTGAGTTGGGGGAGTAAGGGAGCTCTGGCCTGCGTCCTGCGCTGGCTTGTGTTCAGCCTCATTTCATTTCCAGGATTTGTTAGTCATTTCTTAGTTTTGTTATGAAATCCGCTCTCACATACTGGAAATCCCCCCTTTAAAATAATAAAAAAGTGGGAGAGCATGAAGATTCAGTGCCAGTCTCAGTCAGCACCGAGTCTGTTTCTCATTCCTTTACTCTCTTTTTTTCAGCTTTTGGCTGTCCCTATGCTCTTGACTATGAGGGTTTTTTAGATTAAGGTAATTTTCCCTTCATGGTTCTGTGAATCTAATATTATTTTTATCTTCTTCCTTAAAGTAGAAGAGAAACTGAGCAACGTTAATGTACTGAAATTAATACTTTTGCGAATTCAGTGTATATTTAGACATGCATAGTTTACATGACCTCCATGGCAACAGAAAACTAACAGTTTTAATTCAGTGGTGGTTGGAAAGTGACGAGGCATTACATCATGAGCCTCTAACCTCATCGGTGACTCAAGCCTTCTATATATGTGACAACAGCGCTGCCCATTGAATTGAATGAATGGCTTTCTCTTGAAGACAAACACGCACACACCTCTCCCTATTCCTGAGCACATTGGATTTCCTCACCACCCTTTTCATGACTCAAGGCTTCATGAATTTGCCAGAACTTTCTTGAGATTTTATGACATGCCAGTGCTATTCAGCTATGAAGTGAACTGCAAAACCACATGTGAAACTGATGCTATGTTGCTATAAAATGTTTTTTAAAAAAGGCCATTTCGGCGCCTTTTAAGCAGTCAGAAGTGCCTTTGAGCCACCATCTCTCATTCACACAGCTTTGGAAGTTTGATTTGTGTTTACATTGGCTCTAATTAAATTAGGTAAGAAAGGAGAGCATTGTGAGGCAGTATAGTGGGCACTTTGTGAACAGATCCGCTTCTGCACAAGCACCAAGAGTTATGTTACTGAGTGGTCAGCTTGAGCAGAGTTAGCCCATGTGAAAAGCCCTGTTTTAGGTGTTGATGAAGGAATGGAATGTGAACACGTTCCATACGTATGATAACACACTAACGTTTTCACTCCATGTTTAAGTAATTAGGATATGCATAATGAAATGTGATCTATTTTTGTACTCTCCCTCCACTTGGCACTGCGTTTATATGAACGGATACCACGCCCATCCTCTCCTCCCTCCCTCCCACTTACACTTAAAGTAATTGCCTGGAGCAGCAGATACCCAAAGAGACAGCTGAGGGTTTGACTAACTCCTGCACAAAACTACAAACTTTAAAAGCTGAATCTGCTGGGGATCGTGTTGGACAAAGAACTTTTTTGTGGGATAATAAACAGAGAGGTGTGGAATAACAAGCAACTGACTTGTGGAAACTATGGCACTGCGACAGAACTCAGATAAAGAACCGGTCATTGAGCTCTTCATCAAGGTCAGTGTTTTTTATTTTATGAAAAGTGATGAGAAATACTTATTATTTTTCCATTTCAGAGAATGAAATAAATATCAAAAGTGAAACTTCTGTATTTTCAGGGTTAGATCATAGGCTTAATTCGGCTTATGCCTCCAAACTGAAGTCAAAACTGTTAATCAGTCATTTAAAAAATATATATTTAAGCTCTCATCCTCAAAGTTTTCAAAAAATAGTGTTCAATTAGTTCTAATTTTGCTTCACAGCTGAAAATTAAAGTAGCTTACAACTCTTACTTTTAAAAATAGTTCTCCTGACAATATTGATTGTCTTGTGAGCTGATTCGAAAAGGTGGAGTTGATGTTTTAGTTGTTAATACCATCCCGCTGCACTCCCGAGCCGAGATTTGATGGCTCTTTATCAGCGTTCTCTGTGTAAATGGACAGAGAAGAGCTTTATGGACACCGTGAGTTGGAGGTTGACTTTTCAGCTCCTGGATTGTCTTGGTGACGTAAAGTCCAAGTGTATAACTGTCCTCTCATCCAACGCACCTTATCATAACGTACACTCCTCCAGAGCTGGGGGAACCATCTTATCACTACGCCTGCACGCACACAGGGAGAAGGGAACGCACTGGAGCCCTCTTGGCCCCTTCCTGAGCTGGACACACCCACACACAGACGCAGACACAGGCATCATGTGAACGTGTATGCACACAGACACACACACACACACACACACACACGTGCACAAATGCATTTATCCACATATCTATGCCATACAGTTACACACATTGTTAAAAGTAATCCCAGTGTTCTAGTCACAAGGTACTTAATGTACTGTAAAAAGGAAAATATTTATTACTTCCAATAAAGGATCTTTTTTTAATCACTACGTTTTAAAATGACTGATCTGTCTATTTTAATGCTCTTTGAGCAGATGTTCTTTGAGAGGCTTGAAGTCATTGTGCTGTCCTGCGACCTCTCTTTTCAAGACAATGCTTGCTTTTCCTTTCTTTGGCTCAGACCCTTTAAATAACCACGCCACCCAAACCCCACCACATACACACACACGGCTATTTATGACTCTTTCTTTGTAGATGGGAGTGGCAAGACAATAGCCTGCGACTTCATTTAAAATGACAATTTTATAAAGGGTGAATCGTCTAATATGTACTGTTATTAAAGAACAGGAACATATGAAATGCAGTTAAAGTGTGATTTTTTTACTCGTAAAACCAGCTCCTGAGTATAAGATTATCTATACAGTCCATTAGTTAGCTTCATTCCACATTTCGGCATTCCCCATAAGGCAAAAAATATTTTCCTGATTGCAAAAACTGTGTAAGAGATTTGGAAGTACATGCTACAAGTGGCAAGACTTGTGAAATCCATTATTTTTGGTATTAAATAGTATTTTATGTGAGGTACTACATTGTGAGGTAAATGTGAACATTTTGTTTTTACTAATATTTGGCATTTTTATTTGGTATTACGGGTGTTGTACACTGACTTTTAACATCTCTAACTGTTTTTAAAAGCATATTCTCATAAATAACTATATTATATTATATTATATTATATTATATTATATTATATTATATTATATTATATTATATTATATTATAATATATTATATTATATTATATTATATATATATTATATAAGAATCATAAACATACACTTGAATATATTTTTCATATATTTTTTACTTATATATTTTTACCATTCAGGGATTTCATGCCTGTATATTCACAGATTTTGAAAGAAACATGGACACCAGCAAATGTCCAGACATTTCATTTGAAACTGAAGCTGTTCACTCAAGTGGACTTGATGCCTAGGCTGCTTATTTTAATACATATATAAAATACTGCTGATTAAAAATGAGTTCAGATATTCTTGTCATGTCTAGGTGTGTCTTTCTACCATTAACTATGAACTTCTCCTACAGGCAGGTCATGATGGAGAGAACGTGGGGAACTGCCCCTTCTGTCAGAGCCTGTTCATGGTGCTGTGGCTGAAAGGAGTCAAATTCACTGTGACTACAGTCGACATGAGAAAGTGAGTAACTGTTCCAGACGATCCCACTCGGCTGTTATTCACTGACCTCTATCAGTAGTTTAATTTGCACTTTTTAAAGAATAGACATGCTAATCTGTTGCAAACCACAAACCGTCAAGCCCCAGGAAGATAAGGATGTGATGGGAGTCATGGACCTCGGCTTAAGAATGTTATTTGAATCTTTATTTGCGTTAGGCAAATACAATCCATTCATTTTTCTGTAGCTAATAATCCAACATTCGTTCCTGTCATGACCAGCCACTCCCACATCCGTGTGCTTTGCTTAATGAGTAACCAATTGTGTGAAAGACCCATTAATCACCATACGTCTTGTTCAGATACAAATGATAATTGAATACTGGCTTGTCTTGACCAATCCACACCCTCTAAACGTCAACCTGACAACTCCAACTTTTACTGTGCAGGAAACCTGAGGAGCTCAAAGATCTAGCCCCAGGAACCAACCCTCCTTTCCTCCTGTACAATGGCACTCTCAAGACTGACTTCATTAAAATCGAGGAGTTCCTAGAGACAACACTTGCCCCTCCCAGGTACTGTCAAGGTAGAGCTCCTGAAGCTTCTGGTTGTGAACATCATAATCATTAATCATTACGTGTGAATGAAGTAGTAAATTGTCTGGTTTGAGACAATAGTCATTGGGACTGATTTTAAAGATTATTTAGCAGCAAATTTTAATTATGAATTGAGTATAGAACAGATATTATCAGCACAGTCCAATCCAGGAGTGGTGTGAACCTAGATAGCTTGTTAATTCTATAAGTAAAGCCTCTGGGTAGAGTTGAGCTCCACCCATGTGAACCGCATAAGAAATAATGGATTCACAAATGTATATTTGAACACATTTGGTTAAAGGTAGAGATCAACTGAAGCAATGATTTCCAATACTGATCGTGGAGAACTTTTGACTAAACTTAAGTTACCAGGGCTTCGTGGTGGTCTAGTGGTGGGATACTCATGTATGGACCAAGAGATCTTAGGTTCAAATCCAGTTGTATTCTACAACCACCCTTGGAACTCTAAATGCCAAGTTGCTCAGACAAATGAGATTAATGTAACTGTTAGACATCACACCCAATTAAGCTAATCAGCCCATTCTGATCAAACAAGGTGTGATAGCGAGGGGAAAATCTATAAATGTGCCGGTCAGTGGCTCAGCAGCATCAAAATCGAGAAACATTGAGCTAAAGTAACATGCCGCACCTTAACATGGCTAACAATACATGAAAGCTAATATTGACTTTTGGCATTCATTAGCACCTGTTAGCTTTCATTCACTGTTAGTAACTTGAACATTTGGGGAAACACTTTAAGGGAACAAGGTGAAGGAAAATCCTGGATGTAATGTTTGCTTTCTGAAAAAAAAAAGGCTCTTCTTCTCACATTTATTGATCTTACAAACTCTCTTGCCTTCAGGTATCCTCACCTCAGTCCACAGAATAAAGAATCATTTGACGTGGGCGCTGACATTTTTGCAAAGTTCTCAGCTTTCATCAAGAACAGTCCTAACAACAGCCGTAAGTTTTGATTGCACAGGGAATCTAAATGACCTCTTGGTGCTATCTGTAATATCAAACTACAGTTTTTGTGTCCTATTGACATGGTATGTTTTGTACTCCACAGTACAGGAGCAGGCACTGCTGAGGGAATTTAAGCGGCTGGATATTTATCTAAACACTCCACTCCCTGAGGAGATCGACCACAACTCCAGAGAAAACATCACTGTCTCCAAAAGGAAGTATCTTGATGGCAGTCGTCTGACACTGGCAGACTGCAACTTACTGCCCAAGCTACATGTTATCAAGGTAAGAGAGACACATTCATCATAACATTTGGGATGTCAATAGAAATTGAGAATTCCTGGATTTGTCCACTGAAAATTGGAAAATTGAAAAGCGTGAATTGGGTAATTATATGTGCATCTAATATATTTTTTGATTAATAATGTTAGTATATTTACTTTTTAAGCACAGTGTTTATATGAAATACAATTAGAATCATTATAATAGCATCAAATATAATTGAATATAAAATGAATATATTACAGCATATGTAATATGATATGGTAGGTGATGTTTCTGGAGATTTACTGATTAATATTTTAAGGTGTACCCAGGGGCGTTTCCTTGGGCTTTGCCCAGACTGGATGTAAATTCAAAGACAAGCCGAATATTTTTTTTGTCAATTTGTATACAGTATATAAAATGTGGTTTAATAGATACAGACTATAGTAGACTGCCTAATTTATCATTTAATTTCCAGATGCATGCATGTTAAAGAAATAAATAATTTAAACAACTGTTCAATAATTTTGGCTACCTGGGTTACACTCAAAATACCCCGTGCTGAAGTCCCGGTAAAATTGACCGGAGACACCCATGGCGTCCGATTTAACTGCACATATTTTTACAGACATTGTAGGATGCACATAACATCACTGCCCTATTTATGGATTGTATAGACCATTGATTACAAGATGTGTCCTTTATGCTTGCTGTGTTCAGTGAGAATTTTATAAATGTTAAAAGTATTTAAAAGTATTAAAACTCTTTCCTGCACGTTGTTCACATGAGTGGAAAAGCATCCATAGATGAAAGCACATACAATCCAACTTGTCCTTCTTTTTCTTGCCCTGCAGGTTGCAGCTAAAAAGTACTGTAACTTTGACATTCCTGCCCATTTCACTGGAGTGCACCGCTACCTGCAGGGTGCTTACGAGAGAGAAGAGTTCAGTCAGACCTGCCCGGGTAACATCGAGATTGAGAGAGCATACCAGAGCGTGGCCAACAAGAGGACATAGACAGTCAAGTCCAACTCTGAATAGGAATGTAGAAACAGTCTGCATTTCCACGTTGGCACATGGTGGAGGCAGTTCAGAATTAACTCTGTAAATATGTTGGAATCAGATTTGCATAACACAGCAATATTATCTTTTATATTATACAAGAGCTCATCTTCCATTTTGCCTTTATGCATTAGCCTATGATACTCAGGCCATTTGATTAGCTGAAAGGTTATTGGCTACAAATCTTAAAGATGAATAATATATTTTTGTTAATAGTTCTGAAATGAGAACTCTTGGATTCGTCCAGTGAACCGTCTCCAGTAAGCCACACGTGCAATTAACTGTACATCTAATGTGATTCTTTTTGTCAATAGTGTATATATTTATTTTTACACACAGAAAAAGTAACTTCTTCTACTCTTAATGTTTCTATACAGTATATGAAATAATATTGCATATCATGTATATACATAGTACAACGTATATACATTATATGTACCGTGTACTTTTAATTTTACTAGTAAGAAAGAGGTAAAACCCCACACTACACTTGTGTGATAAAGGTTTTATGCACAAAATATTAACATCTGAGCACACAATGGTTGTTTTTTGAATGAAAGGTTAAAGTAATGGTGCCCAATTCAGAGGTCTACACACTACTAATGTTCAAGAAAAACAGGTCAAACATTGTTGGTTTCACATTTTAATGAAAAATAAAAATCATTTCATACACACCAATTTTGTGTCTGTCCTGTTATTTTTATACATACAGGTGGATCTCTGAATGGAGACATATGAGTGTACAACAATGAAATAAATCAACTTTTTAAACTACAAATAAATGTCTAATGGTTAGTGTCACAGTACTGGTCTCACATTTAATCTCACACACCATTACAGAGCTGGACAGTGTTCGTTTTGCTTAAAAATGTATTGAATTTTACACATTGTTAAAGAGCGGTTGGATATCTTTTTCATGAGAAGACAAATATGGAGGCCATATATGTTTGCACAGAAAGGGTGGAGTGGGTTCATTCCTCTGTAATTCTGAAGGCGTCAGCTCCTAATTTGTTACGCAATATTTCCAGAAGCAGGCTGTGAGACAGAGAAAAGTGAGAGTATTCAGTACTGTATTCTTTACAGCTTTCTTTTCTTGAGAACATTCACAGAACAATATGCACATCTGATCCCTAATGAAGGACTTGCCGCTTAACAGTTTATCCTAGATTAAGGATATTATTTACCTCTAGAAGTTGATACTTTTTCAGTATGGTTTGTGACCAGTTATATCCGTTGCAAAAGCCCCTCAAAAGTGAGTCTCACCTCTTTTGTTGGGTTTCGGTAGGTTCTGCTCAGACCGAAGGAAGCCTTGAGAACGCAGATGATCTGCCGCGGCTAGTTTTAAGACCGCTGCCTTCAAGTCATCCACCTAGGAGAGAGGTTTCCTAGTTACAGCAATTGTAAATCCAATAGACTCGTATCGTAAGAGAACACTGGATCTCAGGATCAGGATCTCACCATGTTGTTCATTTTCTCCTGCTGTAGGCTTTCTTTTGCGTCTGAGAGATTAAGAACAAGACCACAATGAGAGAAGAATTCTCCTAGACTTTGGCTTAGAGGGAACAAAAATCAAATCTTTGTATTTATTCAGATCTCACCTTTAGGCCAAGAGTCTCTGTCGCTTTCCCGCTGGAGCAAGAGGGGTAAGACATTTTTGACGTGCCTCTGTTCGCTAACATCATCGCTTTGACTATCTTCCACTTCTGCCACTAGTTTCTGAATGAGGTCTAGAATAAAGCGGCTTCTTTTAATTTATTAGCTAGTAGAAGTGTTAGCGATAGCAAAAATACTGGAACTGACAATTTATATGCAGAATTTACTTCAAGCCATCATCTACATTTTTGACATTTGTTATTAATCCAATTTTATCATAGTTGACTATTTAGAATATCATCAGGCAACAAGCCATGTCTTACCTTCCTGTGGTGTCAGCGCTGTATCTGCATATAGAGGTAAAGCGTGAGTCGCAGAGAAGACCGCAGCTGAAAGGTAGAGCAGAGCAATTGACAACATGCTGAGAGGATCTCGGCTCACCACCAGACTGTTCGCTATCTTGTCCTGGGACGAGGATTTGAGTTTTATATCTTCCGAGACCATCTATCCTGGATGGATCAATACTGCCCATGTCACACCATCCCTCTGTAAATGGTTCTGACGCGACGGCCCTCTCGTCACAGATGCAATTCAGGGTGTACATACAATTCATAGGGTGCCTATCTCTGCTTGCACAGTGAGTCCTAACAAATGTTTGCTCTCCCCAACTGATCAGTGACTGGTCAGCCATCGCCGATTGTTAATTTTCTACGTGTCTCTTTAGTGGTACAGGCCATAGGCCTCACTGCAGAAAATTAAAAGATTGACGTTGTACTCATTAGGGCCTATAAGAGTCTGGTACGAGCAGGACGTGTAATATTGGATTATGTCACTAAACAGCCTGGGTTTGGTAGTCAGAATCAGACTTTCTTTTTAAGGTAGTTTGTGTAAAATTTTATGTGCAAATGTGTAAATTGCATTTTATCTACGCTTATCTATAGACAGTTGTTTGCTTCTTTTTTGGAAAATTGGTAGCATGCATAAATAATGTAATTATTTGACAGTAATTCTTGAAGCACAATGTCAGACACCACGACATTCATTTGATCTTCTGATTATGTCTTTATATCTTAAAACCTCAAGAACCTTCTAGCAAAAATAATATAAGAAAGAACAGAATTATCTTGTGACTGTTAACTCGTTTTGATGAGGTAATGAATTCAAGGCTTTTGTTGTACAGCATATAAAATAATGCCTAGAAGAGCTTTTAATCAAATATGTCCCTCATTTTTATGCCACAAAACATTTTTCAGTCTTACATCTTGTAAGTCTTTGTACCTTAAAAGTATTAGTGATGTTCACTTTGTCTGAGGATAATGAAATCCAGCATATAATGAATATTTAACCGAACCCTCGCAACATCTCACAAACATCTTACAGACTCGGATGGCGTTGCAAGCCAGACACTGCTCTTGCTTCTCTGGGAAGTATTCATCAAAGTGAAAGGTGTATAATACACAACGGAGAAGCTGGAGATTGGTGTCAGGTAAACAACAACGTTGCCCGATGATTTATAAGGCTGTCTGCAAGTTTCCGAAATTGAAGCCGAACATGTCAGACTCTACCAACACCTCTCATCACTCCAAGCTTTGATAAAACAAAGTGTCCTACGTGTAGCTAGAACGGAAAGTACACAGGTTTCTCTACGTATCAAGGGGAATGTTAATGTTTAGAATTCTTTACGTTGTACATATAGATATACGACAGGTAGTGAAATGCATCTGTGGAATTTAGTGATTGTAGGAGGTGTATTAGATTTACAGATTCACTTTTTCCTAGCCATACTACCTACATCTATTCGTCCAGTAGTGGTGAAACCAGGCAATGTAAAAGATTCTGTCAACATGAAGTCCAATTCCAATTCAACCAAGGAGACCATTCAGTTTAGATTGACAATTTTTTATTTGGCAAAAACAATATTGTCTTTAATGTGTATGTGATAAGTTTTGGAGGAAGCCCGTCGCTTGGTCGTTGGTTCACTCGTCTCTGAAGCCGGCATATCTGGCTGGCAGACCAGGCAAGGAGCCTTCCCCCGGACCAAGACGGGGAGCCGAAGGTGGTGGAGGGGTGGAGGCGGGAGCGAAATCGAACAGCTGTAATGACAGAGAAGAAGGCCAGATTTACTGCTTATATATAAAACCAGGGGTAATGTGATGGTACGCGCCGGCGCTCATTAGGTCTCCTTGTTTGAACTTTTGTATTCACTTACATTATTCAAACTTTCACCTGCAGCACATCTCTTATGATCAGATATAATCTTCCACCTCTACAGGACATGTACGAATTCAGGAACTTGAAAAGGGGAAGATGGTTTGTGGCCGATTCTTCTCACGCTGGACAAGAACTCTTTCAGACTCTTTCCTCTGCAGTCCATCAGAACCAAAACCTCACGCCATATGGCCAGTCTTTTTCCCACTTTGGGGCAGTTAATCGCATAACGGTTAGGGTGTTCGCCCTGTGTTCAGAAGGTCACCAATTTGAATCCCAGCACCGGTAAAGATACCAGTGAGGAACTCATGAGCAAGGTATCGTCCCCAGGTACTTCTCCCCGTGCGCTGCTCATGTTAGTTGCCCACTGCTCCTTTACGGATGGATCAAATGCAGAGGTCACATTTCGTTGTGGTGGTTTTATTCTGTAACATTCTACCAATTCCTTATTCTACAGGTTCTACAGGTTAGTCAGAGGCATTAGGTGTTGTAAGTGTTGTGGCAATAATACGGCAATGTGGTGAAAGATGATGTAGTTTTAATACTTATGTATTTTTAAAGCAAGTGCTTCAGTACTTTGAGCGTCTGTAACATTCTATCCTCTACACGTGCAAGAGGGAGATTTCTTTTGTATTTTATGTAACACGTTACTATAAAACATCTTTCAAAAAAACCACAATGTTATATTGCACCATACTTGTTTTAATTGCACTCTCAACAACATACAAAGAGAATCATATCTTTTAAGAATACAGAAGGAATCCTAACAGTGGCGAGGATGTAAACATGCCCCTGAATCACTGGAAAAGGAAAGAAACTGGGAAATATTTTTATTCAGCTACCAAGGGGACCAGTGTGGTTACCTCATCAGAGTTCTGCCAGTTTACAGCACATCAGGCACACGATATGATGCTAACGATGTAAAATTTTGATTTTATTTTTTTGAGTTTGAGAATATGAAAAAACCATCTGATTATGAATATGAATATTTTGAGATTTAAAACAAACACTGATAAAGAGCAAAGCTATATGCAGGAGAGGTACTATCACTAGGGTACTTTAAATCCGTACTGGCTCTTCAATTAAATCTTAATGAAAATCAGTGACCATGTATTAAAAAGACAATTACAGAAATAACATGTTACTGTGATTTAAACCATGGTGAGAACGCTTTTACAATGTGCTCATACTGAAAATGATTGATGTGATTCATCTGTCAAATACATTTATCACTAAACAATACATAGGGCTATAATAGATGGAGCAAAATATCAGAATTGAATGAAATAATGCAAAGTTATGCCAAAATCGTTCGTGCATCATTTAGGTCATTTTTTCAGACCCTTGTTAGTCTTTATCGAAAGTTTTAGCAAATATTGTTTCCATCTATTAATTGTCCTGGATTTCAAAAATATGAAATACGTGATATACAGACTAGCAAAGGGACTCACAGATTACAAGGTCAGTTGTAAATATCTAAAATGTGTAGCAAACACAGCTAAACTGTCAGACAGCATTTTGTATAAAACCACTTTTAACACATATTAATAACTAAAAAATTGACTTTTTTCGCTTGATGGAAAATGGCCAAACACATGAGATTTAGAGGTGTAGGTTTTCTTCTGTGACTAAACTATATTTCAAAAAAATACATTGTGAAAATAAATACAGATTTGTCATAAATTATATGTACATAAGGATTTAATCCAACACTAAGAGCACTGATTTGTAAAAGAATGTCATTGTGTTGTTTTTTATATCTTGCACTAAATTACTAAACCTTTTTAGATTCTTCATAAAGTAGAAAGAGAAGGGATAAGGAGCTGTAAACATCACGTGGTGGCTTGAATTTGGGCGTTTAAAGATGCAGAGGATAGAAACGCTCGATCTAAACTTTACAAAACATTTTAGCTGAAACCTCATTGATACAGTAATACACTTTGGATGTGTGTAAACTCGAGCTGAAGTAACAGCGTGTGGCTTAGCCGGTGTATCAAACTAAATAATCAAGAAGCGACACTACGTCATTCAGTGCATTCGGCAGGTTTACATTTATGGCATTTAGCAGACTCTCACATCCAGAGTAGGGATGCACCGATCCAACTTTTTCTGTTCTGATACAGATGCCGATACTTGGGCTTTGGGCATCGGCCGATCTCGAGTACCGATCCGATACCAGGTTTGTTTGTTTTTTAAATCCTAAGAGAACTGGGGCGTTTGTCTATACCTTTGTTGTTAGGCTTATTACAGTGTTTGTGTAGAAGTTAGCCATCCATGCTATATGTTGTTGAGTTTAGGACATAAGGACAGCGTCTGTTTTATTGGACCGCAGAGTTTTTACTATGTAGGGATATTCTATGGCTTAATACTATGGAGAAAAATAAGGGTAGTGCCAGTTGGAAACACTTCTTTACCCATTTGGAATCCATCTGGACATAGAATAAAATGATTTGATAACAAATAATACTTCTTCCTATATTATTTTTTTTACTCTCTAACACTACAGAATGTAAAAAAGTTTTTCTGATTAATTGATTAACTTTTGGCCTACTCGTGAACTCACGTCTCGGAATAAACAAGGAAAACAACAAGTAAACGGCTGTACTGTGAGTAGAACACTGGTTGTTTTTGTTATTTATCAGCTAAAATATAAGTTTTGTCTAATAAAGGGGAAGGTTTGATGGAACTGGAACACTTCAGTGAATGTTGGACTTTCTTGTTAATTAAACAGTATAATCGTGCTTTTGGAGCTGTAGTTGCTGCTTGTTGTTTCTATATGTAGAAGTTAGTGTGAATGTCGAACGATTTGAGCGTGCACGTTTACGCAAACGTAGAAAACCTACAATTTACAGATCGGCACTATAGATCGGCCCAATGCCACCGATACCTGATCCAGTTATTTGAGTTGTTATCAGACCGATATCTGATCCACGTATCAGATCGGTGCATCCCTAATGCAGAGTTAACTTGTGGTCAAAGGGCCTTACTCAGGGGGCCAGCAGTGGTAGTTGGAAGTGTCAGGTAAGAGCTGGATTTGAACCTACAAGCTCTTGCTGTCAATTAACATCCCACCATTACACGGCCAGCGCCCCAGCTTTGTCAGACTCATTATGAAAGTTGAACCTCATTCTCTGAACAGCAGCAGTACAAATGGCCTCTTTCACCAATATTTTCTCTTTTTTTTCTTAAATTTGTTCTTAGAAAGTTAAGACATTTAAACAGTATAACATTCTACAACTGTGCTATGGAAGAAAACCCAATAAGCTGTTCTGCACAAACAGGCATGCGATCAAATTTGCGTAAGAGTCCTCTTCGCTGTTTGTGGATTCTGTTCTTACCAAAGAACAAATCTCAAATAAGAAAACATTGGTGAATGCCAGAATCCTTGTGAAAACCACGCCAGTGGATTTGAAGAACACATTTCTGCTTAACAACGGGTGGTGAATGACCCCCAATGTCCTTGAGAAGGGCAATCTTCTATAATTGTGGAGTGAGTGCTCACTGAATTGGTCGTCACTTTTCCATGATGCGCAGCTCGTTTGTGTTCCCTGGTTGTGACTAATGTAGGAGTTTGAAGTAGAACTCGGGAAAAGGACTTGAGCCATGTGAGGAACCCTAGAGCTTCTCAAAGCATATGGAGCAGAGGAGGAAGATGGCGTACAGGACCATGAGACCCAAACCCAACCTACTGTCCAGCCTCCAGTGGTTCAGATGAACACCCAGAACCTACAGCACGTGGAGAGAGGAAAGAAAGAACAGATTATTTGAAACAGCAACGGTCAGAGCTGACTTATGAAGTGAAACAAAGACTTGAAACGAATGTTATTTTAATGAACTCATCAATATTTGAATCTAGTGAAGTACAGTAGATGTTACGGGTGTAAATCGCAAGTTTCATTACCATACAATATTACAGTGGTGCCTCGGTACTCAAATATAATCCGTTCCAGAAGGCAGTTTGAATTCCAGAAAGTTTAGTTTCCCCATGAAAATAAATGTAAGAAAATTCTCAGTTTCCGGGCCCCCAAAAATACACCACCAATTTCATGGTTCTACTCATGAAAGATTTTTTTTTTCATCTGGTGTAAGTATAAAATAAATGATTTAATTCAGACAATTTCAATAAAAAATAATATATGAGTGCTGCATTGTTAAATATTGCTTGAAATAGTGTGCTTCGTGGAATTTTACAATTTTTTTGCATATAAATAATACATACGCACGAAATGACAAAACAGCTTGGTGATAACCAGATAGGGACGCCAGTGAATTGATGGTTCTTGTCATACAAGTTCATTCCGCATCAGGGCGAAGTACAAAATAAATAGTGGAAGTCTGACTTTTATAATCATAAATACTGTTTGAGTGGCAAATTGTTTGTACTCCAAAATGTTTGCAGTCAAAGTGGTTCAAGAAGCGAGGTACCACTGTACATCGATTCAATGCACAATGACGGTGCCGGCAGTCTGATACATTATCGATTAATTTCAATTCAACAATTGATATGACGCGCTACACATGCTGATTTAACACAATCACTCACAAAAACTCAAATATCATTCTTGAGCTCAACAAGACATTCTTCCTGCTTCAAGAAAATAGATCTCTAGTTCAATATAAAGTGATTTTGTAATATGTATGATTTCTGATCAATGTTTTCTTCTTAGGGAAACATCGACACGGTGGTGCAGTGGTTGGCGCTGCCGCCTCACAGGCAGAAGGTCCTGGGAGTTTGCATGCTCTCCCCGTGTTTGTGTGGGTTTTTCTCTGGGTGCTCCAGTTTCCTTCCACAGTCCAAAAGCATGCACTATAGGTTGTTTGATGGATCTAAATTGGCCCAGTAAAGTGTGACTGAGAGTGTGGTTGTGTGAGTGTGTGTGCCCCGAGTGGTGTGTCTCTCAGGGTTGGTCCCCGTCTCGTGCCCATAGTCCCGGGACAGGCTCCAGTCCCCATGACCCCGATAGGGATTCAGCAGTTCAGATAATGAATGAACAAATGAATGTTTTCTTAACGGATAAAAGCTATAGGCATTATTATTAATATAGATACATGTATTGGTACATTTCTAGCGGGTGTTGGATGGGTGCTTACAGTGAGAAAGACTGAAGCAAGCAGCAAAATGACAGAGTACACCAACCCCCGACTGTTAATGAAGACCTGAGAAATGCAAAAGGGAAAAAACAAACATGAGCACCTCTAGCAGACAGCTGTTAATATTCGAATAAGCTGAACATGAGTAGAACAAGAGAATGAATTTAAAACTAACTTTGGAGCCATAATCCACCACCAGCGTGCGGAGAGCCCACGGGAAGCCGAGACCCAACAAAATGTCAAAAATGTTGCTGCCTATAGAGTTGGACACCGCCATGTCTCCCATTCCTGAAAACATCACGCAACATGAGCAAACACATTGTTATTAAGGGAAATTAAGATCTACAGTACTGTGCAAAAGTTTTAGGCAGGTGTGCAAAAATGCTGTAAACAAAGAATGCTTTCAAAAATGGATGTGTTAATCATTTATTTTCATCAATCAACAAAATGCAATGAATGAACAAAAGAGAAATCTAAATCAAATCAATATTTGGTGTGACCACCCTTTGCCTTCAAAACAGCATCAGTTCTTCTAGGTACATCTGCACACAGTTTTTGAAGGAACTCGGCTGGTAGGTTGTTCCAAACATCTTGGAGAACTAACCACAGATCTATAATCCTATAATCCTACAAAAATAATATAATGACTACAAAATAATATAATGACTATAATCCTACAAAATAATATAATGACTACAAAATAATATAATCAGTATAATCCTACAGAATCTCTGACTTTGTGCAAGTGTACCTATAAGAATTGATGCTGGTTTGAAGGCAAAAGGTAGTAACACCAAATGTTGATTTGATTTAGATTTTTCTTTTGTTCGCTCACTTTGCATTTTGTAAATTGATAAGAATAAACAATCATTTATATTTCTGAAAGCATTCTTTGTTTACAGCATTTTTTCACACCTGCCTAAAACTTTTGCACAGTACTGTATATGTGTAAGACGTGTTGATAGGCACCTTGACGGGCAACTATGAGGCTGGCCATGCAGTCAGGAACACTTGTGCCCGCGGCTAAAAACGTGATCCCCATAATAACGTCCGGGATGTTCAGTGTGAAGCTGATAATGGTGACCTGAAACACACAACAAAACTAATAGGTTCAGAATCAGAATTAGATTCAATTATTGTAAATGTTATAGAAACATAAAAGAAAGTTCCAGTCGCTAGTGTTTCTCTAGTACTCTGTTCAACACAAATACAATGAAACAGAACTATATAAAATACACTATGAGCACTACATAATATACAGCAGACAATACGCCAATATATAATATACAAGCCACGTACGGGTTATGAAAGGCATGTGGTGAAAAACTAATATATTCACTTAGAGCATTGGTTCCCAAACTTTTTCTGCAGGGCCCCCCTTTTCTAGATAGGAACATTATTGATCCCACCCCCTTCATATTACACAGGTTCAGATTCAAACTTTATTTGAAATACAACTCGAAACAAAGCGAAACAAATGCAATTACACATGGTGCAATTGAAATAAAGAGAAATAAAGAGCATACTGAAGTTCTAAACAAGAATAAACAACTGTCTCCACAAAAATGACTGGGAAAATTAACCAGTTCCCAGTCAGAAAAAATGTAAAAGTGAATCACCTCAAGTCTCACACTTTTCAGTGGCTGGTGTGGACTTGCTTTGTGCTGCAAATCTTCTCAGTTTGGGGTTACAGCTGGGAAACAGCTGGAAAATTTCTAGCAGTGCTCGAGCGGAGCGTAGGCTATCCCATTGGTGTGCCCCTCTGCAATACCTCTGGCTTTGGGAACCACTGGCTTAGAGCAGGGTTTCTCAATCCCAGTCCTCGCGGCCCACCGCTCTGCACATATTCGGTATTTCAACTGTGCTGTGGGTTGGGGATATCGAATCTGTGCAGAGCGGTGGTCCGTGAGGACTGGGATTGAGAAATGCTGGCTTAGAAGACAAGGAGAGCATCGATAAACAGGAAAAATATCCTGCCTTATTCACCAATATTTTCTTAGGCTTTTTTAACATTTTGCAACTGTAGAACTGAAGAAAACACAATATAGTAATGTTTTGGACAAACATGCATGTAATAAAATTTGCTTAAAAAATCTGTCCTTTATGAATGTCATAATTTTCATGCTAACTGGGTTTTTAAGAATATATTTTTTCTTATGAATGGTTGGTGAATGAGCCTCACTGCGTTCATGGCATTTCGATCCTTAGGTATGACATCATCACCTTTATTATTACATCATCGTCTTGCACTAAATAAGCACTAGAACTGAGGGAGATTAGTTTTAAGATTATCATGTCCTGGGAGACGGAGAACCTGCACAGACACTAGGGGAAATCAGGTTTGGTCCGTACCATCCACACCATGAGGTAGGAGAAAACTGCGATCCAGAGCGTGGAGACCGCGAAGGTGACCATGAACCAGCGCTCCCAGCGAGGCAGCACACAGTTGGGCACAGTGTAGTACAGCAGGCAGCTTAAAGGCCACGAGAACAACCACCTGGCCAGTTCACAGCAACCTCCTGTGGACATGAGGAGAATTACAACAAATCATAGTTTGGTGTTGAGTTATACGAAGCCACAGTGCCCCCTGGTGGACCAAATGGCTACCGCACAATGATTATCTTCCTCTGCTTTTTCTGAAAACACAAAGCCATGTTCACATGAAATCATTCGTTTGGTCAATTTTTATCCCATAATGTAGAATTAAAAATCTTGAACCCCATAAGGAAATGTAAAACTTTATTGGCATGGTAAAAATTTACTAATTTGACAATAACATATGCTCACATAGACATACAATAAATATTGTTATTTTTTCTTGATTACTTATTAGTCAAAGTCAAAGTCAAAGTCAACTTTATTGTCATCTCTGCTATACACTGTACAGTATATAGCATACTATAGCATATAGTATACTGAGCATTAATGTTCTTCAGTAGTAGTACACTAGTGAAACATAAAATCACTCATCTTTTTTAACTTGAATTATTTTTAGAAGCACATTTACTTTGGGGATGGTTTATATAGACAATATAGCTTTAATCACCAATATTTTTGTTTTTTTTTTCTTATATTTGATCTCAATGACGTTAAGAGATTTAAACAGTATAATGTTATGCAACTGTAGAATTTCGGAAAACCCAAGAACCTTCTGCCTTATGTTTTATACAAACAGGCATGCAGTGAAATTTATGTTGGAGTGCTCTTCAGCACATGTTGCCTTGCAAATATTCTTGAGTATGAAAACATTGGTGAATGTCAGAATCTTAGTGACAACTGCATAAGTGTGTTTTAATAACTACTTCCTTTCTAACAGCTGATGAACGAGGCCCAACGCTATTAATTTTGTGCATTTCTCTGGAAAGGGCTCAGTTGAAAAACTGAACTGAACTGAATGGGTTTTTGTATGTTTACTCTGACATCAGACCCTCTTAGTGGCCAAAATAAAGCCTGACCCTCTCAATCCGGAAATGCAAACCAGTCTAGAGGATTACGGTCATCCGAACCGCTTCATCCCAACTAAGGTCGCGGGGGTGCCGAAGCCTATCCCGAAAACTATGGGCTCAAGGCAACCCTGGGCAGGCGTTAACACACCGCAGGGCAACGCACTCACACAATCACACTCTCATTCACACCTTAGGGGGCCAAATTAGAGTCGCCAATTAACCTATACTACATGCTTTTGGACTGTGGGAGGAAACCGGAGCACCCGAAGGAAACCCACGCAAACACGGGGAGAGCATGCAAACTCCACACAGAAAGCCTACGGCCCACCCGGGGCTGGAACCCAGGACCTGAGGCGGTAGCGCTAACCACTGCACCACCGTGCCGTCCTGTTTATCAATATCGTTATTGTCAAGAATTAGAAGAAGAAAAAGATCATGAGGATAATGATGATGATGATGATAACATTTATAATCACTATTCTCTTATCATTAGCATTAGAAGAAAGACTGAAGATTACCATCACTACTATTATTATTAAAATAAGAATAGAAAAAGAAGAAGTGATGATAATTTATGTCTACAATTACTATTACTGCCATTAAAACAGGGATTAAAGCCCAAAAATGCTGTGTGGACGGAAATACTAAAGACTTGGGTAATTTTGAGCAAATTTGGACTCATTTTGGCATATAAAACAAGCAGGGAGAGAATTACATTTCCGACAATCCCACGCGTGCAACTCAGCGCCGCGTCACAATATGGATGCGCTTCTGGAACAAACGCTATAAAAAACCAATAAATTGCTGTATCGTGACAACCAGAATGCTGGTTGCTGCTATAATTTATCTGGTACAATATGAGTTTTGTCTGTAATAAAAGGCAAGATTTGACTGAACTGTAGTGTTACTTGGTGCCACCACCTGACGAGCATCACCACTAACCTGGCACAATGAGAGGACTGAAGGGCTGCCCTTCCTCGCCCTCCTCGTCTTCCTCTTCTTCTTTGGGCTGTGCGTCCTCCGTGTCCCCTCCCCTCTCGGGAACCGCTCCCTCTCCTCTCGTCCTGGGGTCCTCCAGCGGCTGCGTCTCACTCTCCAAGGCATCTCCGTTCTCCAGCCCCCAGGGCGCCCCCTCCATTCCCGGGCTCTCCTGGCCAGGAACGGCGTCGCAGCCGACGCCACCAACGCCGCTGCCGCTGTCTCCTGAGCTCCGGCTGTGGATTAGCCTCTGCCTCTGAAAGGAGAGCGAGACAGAGAGAGAGAGAGAGAGAGAGAGAGAGAGAGAGAGAAGCTGGACATTAACCAACTGTCTGGAAAATAGCAGTATGATAAGTTTGGATGAAGAATAAACAGATCCTCTAAAGCTGGAGAAGAGAAGAAGGTGCAGCAGAGCATGAGGTGGTCGCTTGAGAATGACGACATGCATGAGGTGCAGGTAAGGAGACAGAGAGGTGATGCAAGTGCATGTAATATGAAGTGAACTCACTAAAGACCCGCCACTTGGCCCATCTTCACACACGGTTTTGAAGTGAATTTTGGATCGGATCCCAAACGGACAGCCGAGACTCATCACCATTCAGACATGGAATATTACGCGTATCCAAGAAGTCAAGCTGATTATTTGTGTTCGGATTTCATTACTGGACGGGATGAGAAATCTCAGTAAAATTCCAAGAAGTGTGAGGGGTGACTTGATTTACGCACCGAAGTCACCTCCCAATCCTCCTGTGTGTATTTACATAACTGCTGGTAACAGGAACTTACTCTGATAATAAGAAACTTTGTGCTACTCGTCTTCTTTTTCTTCGGAATAGCGTGTGTCATATGCTGAGAAAGTCTGTGTTTTGCACAGATTCCGACCGCCCAGGATTTCAGAATGACTGAATGCTTAAAGCTGATCTATCGGGATGAGATTAGTATAATGGGTCAACTGATGGTCGGGGGCCGATAACAAGCATTTTGTGTCTAATTTTGACCATCACCATTTGGAAGGGACTGACATCACTGAGAATCTGAGAATAATTACTTTAAGCCCAATTCCTTGTGTAAAACTAATCTCGTCTGTACAGAACTTTAATCAGTTATTTTAAAATCACAAAGATATGCATCCTTTCATTAGAGAAAATATGGCAGCTCTAATATTTAATCATATTTACTGTACAAAAGCTCAAAAACGAGTTAACTGTTCATTAATCATAATCAAGGTCAAATGTTCAATTCATTATGATACTGATTTGTGGTCATATCACCCAGCCCTAGCCAATGGCCCGTGTATTCAGCCCTGTCTGCTCGTGATCCGATCACCCAAGACACACTTTAAAGCCAAGTGTAGAAAGGGTCTTAATAAAATCAAGTTTCCAACGATACACACTATTATACAGAGCATCCAGATCATCTAGAGACTAGAGGATGGAAGGAAATGCAATCATGCGTCCCCACCCAATTTTACCTCAGCAGCTCACACTACTGTCCAACCGCGACAAAGAGTCATGAGATCAGATCATCATTAAAACGGAAGCCAGTGTTACAGGTGCGAGCCACAGACACGGCCGTCCCGCTCCTGCCTCGCCGTGCCGGATCTCGGGGCAGTAAGGCGGTGTGGCGTTACCTCAGTGATGAGCATGCGTCCGGCCATGCTGAGGCGTGTGCGGGGGGAGAAGTGGGGCGTGATCATGACACGGAGGCTTGCCTCTGAGAAGGAGAACTGGTGAGGGTTCAGACTCATCAGCTCATCCACCATCACCACGGGGGAATCCTGCTCGCCTGTGCCCTGACCTGCATGTGGGGATTAATTAGCCAACGCTGATCCTAACACATCATCAACATTAATAAATAGTAAATACATAACATTACATTAAAACCTCGAAATATGTTGTTAATTGGTTCCAGAACACGCAACTTAACTCAAATAAATGTCCTAAAAAAAGCTGACTTAGACCCTATAAACCTAGAAATACATCTGTCACATTCCGTAATGAACCTTTTAAAATACTTTTGGGAAAAAATCGTTTCCCTCTCTTCAAAAAAGCCATTCTCTTTAAAACTGTACTGTATACAATTTACTGCATGTATAATGTACGTTTTACAGTATTTTATGTCTTAAACATTTCATTTTATGATATATTGGGCTTGTTATTAGTTATTTACACTTTTATTTTACATTTGTTTTTAAATGGCATCTAAAAGTCTGAACAAAATGACTTCTATAGATTTTTTTCCCTTTATTATTTTACAATAAAAATAATAACATAACTTTGAAAAGGGAGCGGCACGGAGGCACTGAGGTTAGCGCTGCCGCCTCACAACGAGAAGGAACTGGGTTCGAGCACCGGGTCGGCCGTGGGGCCTTCCTGACTGGAGTTTGCATGCTCTACGTACATGTGTTTGCGTGGGTTTCCTGCTCATGATATATATATATATATACACTACCAATCAAAAATCTGGACACACCTTCCCATTCAATGTTTTTTTATTATTTTCATTACTATTTACATTGTAGATTCTCACTAAAGGCATCAAAACTGTGAATGAACTGTGTAAAGGCTATATGACCCAGAAGGAGAGTGATGGAGTGCTGCGCCACATGGCCTGGCTTCCAAAGTCACCTGACCAAACCCAGTCGAGATGGTTTGGCATGAGATGGACCACAGAGTGAAGGCAAAAGGGCCAACAAGTGCTCAGCATCTGTGGGAACTCCTTCAAGACTGTTGGAAAACCATCTCAGGTGACTACCTCATGAAGCTCATCGAGAGAATGCCAAGAGTGAGCAAAGCAGTGATCAAAGCAAAGGGTGGTTATTTTCAAGAATCTAAGATATAAAACATGTTCTGAGTTATTTCACACTTTTTGTTTACTACATAATTCCATATGTGTTCATTCATAGTTTTGATGCCTTCAGTGAGAATCTACAATGTAAATAGTCATGATAATAAAGAATAAAACATTGAATGGGAAGCTGTGTCCAAACTTTTGACTGGTAGTGTGTATATATATATATATATACACACACACACACACACACACACACACATCATGTTCTGACAAATCAGGGGTAATAATTGGTGTATTGTTATAACTGGTTGTATTGTCAAAAAAATCCTTATTTTTCCGAATAAAGGGAGACAAAGTGCAGGTACACTTTTTTTAGTATTATATCTTGGGAAGACACTTTGCTTATCTGCATAATGTTACAATGTCAAGTTTCAGATCTTTCCAAGAAATGATATACACACACACACACCTTTCTTCAGCAATATCATGGAGGTGTCGCAGTGTGTTGTGGCTTCTCCCACTGCTATGTCTCTGCGCAGGCTGCTCACTAAACACGGCTGCCCAGGTACACCACAGTGCTGCTCTACCCAGCCCCAGATCTGACTGTTAAACCTGAAACACACACACACACACACACACAGCCATCATTATTAGTCGTCACCAATTTTAAATCACTATATTTAGCACTGAGATAGCCAGACAGATCAATGCTTACTTCATGATAAGGATGTAAACTCCATACATGGATATAAGGATTATAGTCTCCCACCTGTGTCCAAAAAAAAGGCTGAGATTAGAAAACGACCTGCTGCTAAAATCTAGACATGGCGTTGTCGCAAAATCCATAACAAGATAACAACCCTACCAGAGAACTTTCTCATCATAAATGATCTGCAAGTCAAGAATAGAATTTCCCATCACAAATCAGGTTCAGAATACAGAATCTTATTACCAACCCCCAAGCAAAGTCCTGAAAGTAAATCTAAAACGCCTCACCAGAATCAAGGCCAAGACGGAGAGGATGTAGTAAACCGAGTCTCGGAAGAGAGGCCACCAGGTGAGCGAGATGGTCTGCGGGGAAATGAGACAGATTTAGATAGTCTATTAACTGGAGGTCTTCCTGTCTGCGTAAGACGCTTCGTACCTGACCGGCGAAGATGCCACACACTCCGATGATGACTAGGATGTTAAAAACCGCCGAGCCCACGATGGTCCCGACTCCTACGTCTCCCTTAGTGATGAACACACCTGAGATGCCACAGAAAACACACTAAAAAATGTGAGGATACAGAATGGGAGTCTGTTTTGGTCATTCAGACGTTGATTAAGCTACTCACCGATCAATGAGGTAAAGAGTTCTGGGGCAGAACTTCCCGCTGCCATGAAAGTGGCGCCGGCAACATCCTCGCTCAGATGCAGATTCTGCAAAGTATCAATATAATACATTCTTAGTGTTTAATCCAGGGCCGGACCCAGCTCTTAGTAACAGGGTGGGCCAGGAAGATTTTTAAGCAGGGCCATATATGTACGGTGATTGGTAGCTGGGTATGTACAGAGTCAGATAATATATATTTATTTTTTTTCTATGAATAAAACTATATTCTTACAAAACAAATTAGGTGGGTGGGTCAGGCTTGTGATTGCCACTTCCCATGCGTAACGAATTGTGCACACACGCATACGCAAACATGGAAAAACCTACAATTTAATTGAACAGGGCTGCGTTTCCCAAATTGCAATTTTGCAATTTCCTGTATTAGACATGACGCAGTGCTCGGTTCGTCTTCGGACTCCAAGCGAGGTACCACTGTACTGTATTGTGTTACTATCACAGTTGATTTAATAATGGAAATTAGATGGAAAGTCGCAAGGGGGTGCGTGTGACACTCCATGTGCACTACCTAATGCATAGAAATGCATGATAAGAGCACCTTACCTACCATACTATTAAGTGCGACAATACGCGGCTTGGGATAAAGCCCATGTGCAAGCTCATATTCGCTAAGTGAGGCAAACACGCAAATTAGTTTAACATTTTTGGACATGCACGCATAGTTGAGCGTGTGAAGACCAGAGATTTTGCTTGCAACATTCCACTGTGTGCTCAGAATTTTCGGCAGAAAATAACGCCATACATTGTAAGACAGAAGACGTGGGCCTTATAAAATCCGACGTCAGACTTTGGACATGGCTGACACAAGCGCTACCTTTCCGACGTACAATAAACGCATCATCAAATATCGGCTGAAAATATCGGGCAAATCTAAGCAGTTACTGACTGATTCTGATATGATTCCGATTTTATCGTGCATCCCTAGAAATTAGCCTATATATCATGAATGCATTTCGGGCAAAACAACTGATTTCCTCATAAGTGGACTCTGGCATGAAAGGGTTAAAGGGAACCTTACCTAAAAAAACAGAAATGGACATTTTTCCCCTTTGCATGTAGATCATGGACCAGAACTTTTATTCTATTACGTTTCATTTGTATTACATGCACCAATGTGAATGATATATAGCCAAGAGTGTTTTAATTGCAATTTATCAGTTCATATTGCGAGGCCCAGATTTTGCCACAGTTCTGACCTCACAGATCTTTTCCAGCGATGGCACAAAGTAAACATCACAAACGATCGCGAGTGCATAGAACATGTACACCGCCTGTGGAGAGGGAACAGAGGATGCTGTGTCAGTTTAACCACAAAGAACACAAAAAACCACAGGGTTCCTGCAAGTTGCATTTCAAGTATAGCTTTAAAAAGAGGTTACAAAGTAGACTAATGGCCCGTCTCCAGAGAACTTTCAAGCTTTAGTGCAACACTGAACTATCCCCAACCTTAGAGCATCAGCGTGATGAATGTGGCGTTTCATACTCACGCAGAAAACATGCAGCAGCAAGGCCCCCTGCCTCCTCTGCTCCTTAGTGAAGATGTCTTCGGGAAATTCATCGATTGCTGTGTGAATGCGCAGTGTGTAAGACAGTGAGAGCAGTGGAGAGAGAGTGGGGAAGAGATATGATCCATCATTACAGAGTAATGTAAGTGTAAACTGTTTAGACTATTGACACAAGGGAAACTCAAAACCACCCCAGTCCCTTCCATTAGACTGGCCATTAGACTGGTCTGCTTAGTGCATCCACCAAGGCAGTACGTCCAAAGGTTTTTAGAAAGCACAAGAAATAACTAGAGATGCATTGGCACAACAAAATGCCAATGTGCTCAAGTTCTGTGACTGCGACACAAACCGGCCGAGTAAAAAGCCTTAAAATGCATTGAAGTGAATGGGGAAAGAACAAGGGATGACACAAGTAAGAAAAAGATGAGTACGGGTGGAAACAGATTGAGATGTGTGTTCAGTGAGGTGGCCTGAGATGGCATAAGAGTCATGTTGGCTGTCGTGCGAAAACAGGTGAAGGAAAGCTTTCGCGTTCCAAATCCCATGGTTTCTCAATGGGTGTTGAATGGGTATTAGGGGTGTTGAAATTAATCACATATGCAGACGTGATGCAGACGTGGAACATTCTACACTGATGCCGTGGCAGACTATAATCGATTATATGAGTTTTTTAAACTGGTAATCCATTACCCCCTGGTGGTCCGCGGCGGCTTAGCAGGTGGTCCATAACATGCAATCCAGTTTTACTACTGAAATCACTTTTTACAACTTATTTTATTTCATTTATTTTTGAAAACATTTCCAGATGATTTGGTCATCTTTATAAATAATGAATTTAACGTAAATATCTAAAAAGTAAAACAAAAAAATACTCCCCCACACTCTCATACTGCTCAGTCTGACTGGTGGTCCCTGGGTTATATCATTATGACATTGCTTGGTGATTTTATGATTTCTATGGCATAGAAATTTTAGTTAAAAAGAACATCCCGGTAGTAACTATGACTGCCCTGTAATCCATGCCGAATCTGCATGCAATGTGAAGTAATGTAGAAAAATTGATGGGCTGCATTGTGATATATTGAATTGAATCATGGACCTGTTAATCGTAATCCAATCAAATCACGAGACAGGTGAAGGTTCACACCTCTAGTTCCTACGGGAAAAATAAGCGACAGAAATAAAGGATGAAAAAGAGAGGCGCAAGTCCTGACGGTTATGTATACAAGCACCTCACACCGCAAAAGGCAGAATAGAGATGGAACAAAGTCAGAAAAGGTGGATGGAATAAAAATCTGATAACAATATGTGATTGCTCACCACAAAATATGTTCATATTTTTCAGCTAAACTAACTGCACTAGTTAACTTTTTCCCCGCCAATCCTATAGGTGGTGCAATGTCAAAAGAGCCTCATTGTTGTCAGTAACCTCCCCCGCCTCAAAAAACCCCCACGGCATCTACCCCGGCCCCTCCAGAGAACAGCATTCCAGACCGGGTGGAAAGAACACGTCCAGTCTAAAGGGTTTAACAAGTTTTTAAAGCCTTACTATGCAGTTGCCATGGAGACCCTCTCTCTCAGACGGCCACAGATTCTATTGGCCTCAGGGACATGGATGGACATGTTTGCGAAGCTGTAAGTTTCACTAATGTGATGGAAAGGAGAGCAGGAGCATACAAAAAACTCACTGTTTAGTAGGAAAGCAGAAAGAAGAATGTAAATCTACAACATGCACTTTTTCTCACTAGCGTTTCAACATTATAAAAAGAGAGCAAGCGTTAGTCTTTAGCATTGTCCTCACGCCGCGTTGAGGCATCACTTATCCTCTGCCCGTGCCCCATTTAACTCGCTGCAGTTAAGAGGCTTTTGTCTTTGGTAACTAAGTGGCAATTAAAATCTCAAGCTTTCGTTCATTTAGATACTCCATCTCTGCTAGATACTGACTAGCTTCTACCCAGATAACATGCCCATGTGGGGCCCATGTGGGTTTTTGAAGAGCTGAATCAAGGGCCCCATTTGGGCAGCCACGCTGGGCCCACACGGATTTGTCCTCAGGTTCCATGATGGCCCCACATGAAGTTCATTATCTGGCACTAAATTTCCAACAGAACATTTTACTTTGTGAAGTTATTAATACAATTTTTTAAACGTGAAGGGTTGAAACTGTTGAAACTATGGCTGAGGCAAGGCTGCAGCATCATGCCTACCAAAGAGAAAAAGAAAACGCATTACAATTCAGCTTATAGCCATTTATGCTAAATAAAAATGAATAAATCTAACTTTTGTGTTTGACAAAACAACTTTCAAACTCTTTCTTAATTCCATTCGTGAGTATGCAAGCACAATGAACCAAATTATCACAAAGCATCATCAGATTCTGTTTAATCATGTTGTGCAGCCCCACTCGTGAGTATATTAAATTTCTGCTCTAGCATTACAGTAAGACAGGATAATATCATTAAGTTGAGAATTACTGTAAATATTTTCATGTTTTTTAATTACTAAATGCCTTGACAAAGTTGAAAATAATGTTTGTGGAACAGTATTTATTTGCCTACTTCACCTTTTAGCAACATAAGCCACATACATGCATTTTAAAATTACATTTGAATTATAGTAGTTTAAAAATAGTAAATGGTGTTAATTTGATTTTATCCAAATAAAATATTCATTTACTGTGTGGCTTTTATATTTGTAAAAAGTTAAGTTATTTTAAGGTTCTATTATTCTCCTTGTTATTTTATTTATTTATTTATTTATTTTTCTGCCTTAATTGCACAGTCAAAGAGCAGATCAGGATACATTTCACTGCATGTTGTACCTCTATAATTTGCATGTGAAAATAAAGAATCTTGAATCTTGAATCTTAAAATGTCCTCTGTGGGACCCCGTATATAGTCCTGTTGCCCAAAAGGGCCCCATGTTTAGCTTGTTAAAACCCCATAATTTACCCAAAAGCACTTCCATAAGGGGTGCCATACATGGGCCCAGTGAGGTTGCCCAAGTGGGCCCAGAGTTTAACCCATATTAGCCCCATTATGGATCCAGGTGGGCTGCCCCGGACGGACATGTTATCTGGGTAGGGACTTACACAGAGTCTAAAGAGCTGCTCGTGCTGCTTAGGGCCCATGCGGAACCCAGGACCTTCTTGCTGTGAGGTAGCTGTGATATCTTTCATCAGTCACACAAAATATATATATCATTTATATCATAAATATATATAATATAACATTTCAGCCTTGCCACCTCACTGTCTACAAGCCAGTTAATTACCAAAATTTGTGCTGAAGTCTGTCTGCTATGAGATCATTAACTCCAATGAAAGACTTCTTGGGTTAATTTCAACATATGATGGATCATAGACAGAGTGAAAAGTTATTTTTAGCTTTATTTATTAATTTGTTCTATGAAGATACACTCCTCTACAAAATAGCCCATTTCCATTACTACCCTTTAGCAAGAGCTCTTATCCAGAGCAACTATGTTTCCCTAATTATAGGGACAGTCTTCCTGGACCAACTTGGGGATAAGTGGTTGCTCTGGGACTCAATGGTAGAAGTTCTGGCTGTAGGATAGAGCTGGTGTAGAACCTCTTGGACTGTAACAAAAAATCCTTCATTAGACCACTGCTACCTAAAGCATTCTTGAAGGTACACAAGTTTGTAATTTTGGAAAATAAATCTCATTTATCATTGCTACTGTTGTAAAAGAAAAAGGTAAAGGTTTTCCAGTATTTTGCTGCCGAAATGTAACATAACATATAATGCACACATAATACTTTATGTCCAATTTAGTCCACATAAGGGGAAAGTAGAGTTTTATCATTTATCGAGCAGCTCATAACTAAGCACAACATGACCTACTCCAAGCATTCCAGCGTAGAGCAGGAGTGCAGCAGATTTAGCATAACTAATAAAAGACAGTGTGGGACGGAGAAAGCAAGGGACCCACGATAGAGAGAGAGAGACGCTCCTGTAGGTGACCGAGCCAGAGGGTCGATGGAAAAAGAGGCGTGGTGATGTGTTTCTCTTAAGTACCACACTTTGAATGCCGCAAAACAGAGCATCCTCTGTTCCCAAATTAAGGATTCGGTTGCTTAGCAACGCAAGCCTCAAAAAGGGGGGTGGGGGGTGTGTGAGGAAAGCAGCTGTCTGTAAATGATGAGAGAGGAAAAGACGGAGCGATAAAAAGAGCAAGTGAAGCTAATGTGGGTTGCTACTAGGGAGGAGAAGTGTGAGTGAGTGAGTGTGTGTGTGCTTGTGTGTGTGCTTGTGTATAGTGTATAGAAAGCTCACCAGCCCGTGGCACGCTGGACGTCTGGTTCTCCTCCGCATTCTGCTGAGTCAGTTTTCGTTTAGACCAAATGAGCTCTGTGTCCTTTATGGAATGATCTGCACAAATGAAACAGCCTTTACTGACAATTTCCTTCCACCTCCGTCATCCCTCCGTCTCTAACTAGGCAGAAATAAATAAACATATTTCTCTTTCAGAGCATTTGAGACATTTTAAAAGACCATCTATCGACCTGTCTGTCCTGTCTTGGTTTGTTGTTTCAGGTCAATCGATTTTGTTCCTTTTTTTATTACCATTTAATATATCAGAAATGTTGTTTCTGTTTTAAAGCGGTCAGATCAGCCATAACATTATGACCACTAACAGGTGAAGTGAAAATAACATTGTTTACCTTGATACAGTAGCACCTGACAGTGAGTGGGATATATTAGGCAGCAAGTGAACATTTTGTTACTTTAGCAATGGCCAAATTGTGACAGCTAGACAAGTGCGTCAGAGCATCTCAGAACCTGCAACTTTTGTGGGATGTTCTCATACTCCAGTGGTCAGGAGCTATCAAAAGTGGTCCAAGGAAGGGAAACTGGTGAACCGAAAACTGGTGAATGTGGGGAACTAAGGCTGATTCTTGTTGTCCAATCCAATTGAAAAGCTACCGTAGTTCAAACAGTTGAAAAATCTTACGGCTGGTTCTAAAAGAAAGTTGTTAAAACACTGTAAGGGTCAGCCGATTATTGGGGGTCGATAATAGTCATTTTGCTGATTATTGGTATCTGAGTTTAATTTTGATCATCCCCGGCCAACAATCTCTGGTTGGCTATATGTCACACGAGTAGCAGCCAATCAGCGCTGAAGCCTGGTTGTTACTCACATGACACCCACACATGAGCGCAGTGTAAAGCTGCAAGAAGGAGAAGACGACAGAGGAGAGTTTCAGCTGAGCTTGGTGTTTGTAAAATTACATATTTTGACAGAGGTTTTCTTTGCATATTGGTTCCAAATATTGGTTATCAGCCCTGTTAACTAGCAATAATCAGTATCTATATCTGCCCTAAAAAAACTGTATCGGTCAACCTCTAATACAGGGCATCACACTCTGTTGCAGACGGGGCTGCGTATATTTAAGTGGATGCTCATAATGTTATAGCTAACTGGTGTAGTCGTAATCTCTTTTATTAGTGTAAATGTCTGAATTAGTCTGTGAGATTCATAGTCCATTTTCTTATGCATTAAGAAACACTTTGAAATGTGCTGTTTAAATAATGCTGACTTGACTTGACATGAAACTTGTTGATGCAAATGATAACAGGAACTGGATTTGATGAGTTGAGGATTTTTACAAATGCAAACCAGTTCCTTTTCATAAAACACAACCAAAAGGAGGTCACAATGTTATGGCTGTTCAGTATAATTTTAATCTTGATCAAAATTTCTCCTGATTCATTCAGGATTAACTTGGGCTATTCTTAGTCAATTTTTTGTACAATACGACCCACTTGTTTTTTTTCAGCTCTATATAAATAAAAGTGGCTTGACTTGAAACGAAACATACCAACGCAAATAAGAAGGGGAACTCAGTGTGGTGAGTTTTCCACAAGTTCTAACAGTTCCTTTTCATGAAACAGCAAATCCATTTTGCACACAGGGGAACAAGCAAACGAGTAAAGGAGTGAAGCCATCTCTAGTCATCTCTGTGCAAGTTCCCATGGAAACCTAACGCAAAAGCGGTCATTATTGGAGGGTGTGGATCTGTGAAACCACTGAGTAAGACGTCTCTCATTTGCATATGTAAACTAATCAGGTCTAAAAATAGGCCTGAGGGGTTTAGAACCCGCTTATTAGTATTTGATAACATTCTTGTTCACCTCTGATGTGCAGCAGTGGAATGGAAAAACAGTGAGCCAGATGTTCCTGATAGCTGCTCACTGTGTTGTGAGCAGCTATATGAGGAAAATAACAGATACCAAGGATGACGAGCCTCTATTTATTTATTCATATTAATTAATAATCCAGTATATACTATATCACAACAGCAATTTTTCATAGTGCGACCTGCCTGACCTTCCACGGCCTCTTGAGATTATGTGCAAAGGTTACCAAGATGCAGTAATGATGCGAACTAAATTATTTAATTATACTTAATAATTAAATAATTATGGTGTGCGCTAATTCGTGCTGTGGCCAATTTCAAACACACTCATAAGGGACAGGATTTTTTAATCGCCTTGTGTCTAAAAAAGAGCTCATTATCCGTCCCTCACTTTTAAGTTAAACCTAATTATTCAGAGGAAAAAAAACTCCTTTATCAGGCCACCAGCCTCCTTCTGATTCACTCATTCATGTTATATTCTAATGCACAATTACTCTTTGTACAATTTCTCTTTTTAACGTCTGAGTTAAAGACTTCAACCACTATGACAGACAGAACTGCCCTACGCTAACCCTCAGCCAAGACTGATTGTATAGATGGCCTGGAAATTAGAGCTGGGCTTCATATCAACTAATATATTCATATTAAATAATATATTAATAATCATTATTTTTGATCTAAACCACTTTGATTTTTACATGTAACTAATCTCGAAACATCATTAAATTAATTTAGTTAATGCAAATTAATAATATGATCAAGTTTGGCAGAAACCTTCAAGAGGACCTTCAGTAAAGATGTTTATCTGACTCAAGCCTGGCTACTGATTGTTTATACTTAACACATTTATATAAACTTTTGCATCCAGATATTTATAAAGGCGGTGACATGCACTCATGTGAATGTCAGACTTGAGTGAAGGAAAGATGTAAATTAGGCAATGAGCGAGGAGAAGGGTAAAAGTGTGCACATGGAACTGCTTCTTACCATTGCTTAATATGCATTTCTTTATCCCCGCACCATACATTATTTTTTGTTTCATCAAGGTATTTTAAACTTGCAATATATCTGTATCCATCAAGAATCCCAGCACTAATAAAACACAAAAATAGAGACCTATGGAGTTGAACTACCCAGTAGCAGCATTCCTAACAAGTTACTGTTTTTAATGGCAGTAACTGCTGGTACCGATTTAAGCTCATATTGGCTGATAGCATTGGCACACCGATTTATGAATCCTCCTCTAATGGAAATGTTCCCTCTGATGTCTGTGAACACAGATGATAGCTGGGACACAGGTGTGATGTCCAGGTAACAAAGCTGGAGAGGTGTGGGGAGGAGGTCACACACAGACATGTCAAGCTGGGGCTGCAGCCATTGTGTGATGCACTTCAGAGAGACTCAATTTACAGCTCTGCTAAGCTGCTCCTGTCACTAAAGCACAGAGATGTGAAAATCTGGCTTCAGCATCCAGCAGGATCCAGTCCGGTTTTAATGCTTCCAGTTCAATTAACCAGGTAAACCAATTATTTGTCCCATTCTGCAGTGGAACTTAAACTCTGGATCAAGGTTGACAAACTTGGATGACACTTCTGAAGAATTTACACAGGTCTACTACTGGCAATGGAAGGTTATAAGAGCTTGACTGTGTAGAATTATTTACAGTGCCTTGATCTTTTTATTGCTGAATAGATTTATGTACACTTCACATTTCATTAAATTTTAATCAAGTTTAAAAGACGGGTGTGGCTTCATGGTTGATTGAGTCAAAGTCTGGGCCAGTTCTGATCACATCCTGCATCAATCCAGTACTGATATAGGATATCAGTCTAATACATACACAAACCCAGCACTGGATTTATGGTTCAAGTAATGGTAACACTGGGCTGATCTATTCATTTATTAATTATACAACTTGCTTATACTATTGGTGTGACTTGTAGTTTATCAGGCTGGTTTACATTAGTTTGTGACTTGTGATTTAATGCTTGCATTGAGTTCTCATTTGATACAGTTGTACTGACTTACACTGGCATTTTACCAGACAAATTTGTAGTAACTCACTAACCATTCCTAAGAGGAAATTAGTTATTAAAACCCTTGTACGCAACAAATCGCCAATCTTCTGTTACTTGACATTTGTTCTTAGGTAAGAGCAGAATCTACTAACTGAGCTGATCTGAACTCGGCCAGTACTCAAAGCCCAGGAATATCAGGATTGAAAAGTTAGGTTTATCCCTCAACCTGTAATGCACAGTTGGTTCCCCTGTTTGTTTTTGTTTTAGTCAGGTAGAGTGAAAACCTAACTGTACAGGCTTCCTAAAAGCAGAGTTTAGCCTTCCTAAGCACATCATGCTTATTTACCCCAAGCGCCATTCTGCTTCAGTACTGCTTCAGTATCAGGCAGTGCCATCAAATTAGATGTTCTGCTCCATGCTTTTGAGCATGTTTGTGTCATTTCATGGAGCATCGTCCATCCAGATCTCATAAACAGGCACAAATGGGAACGTGTAGAACATGTTAAAAAATGGCTTTAAGGAAGGTTCCTACGTGCTCTGCTTGCTTGACAGCTCTGACCGGGGACTTTGGCAGCACTTTAGCAGCGCTTCGATTGTTCCGCTAATGTGGAGCGCCAAACGAAGGCACGGAAACCGAACAGCAACATTTTCATAACACAAATCAAACACATAAAGTATATGGGCGGGGGGATCTTGGGAGGATAGTTTGGAAAACGAACGCACCTGTTACATGGAGAAGCCAACCGATGGCGACGAGCCCGACACACACGCAGAGCCGCCAGAGGAGCCGCTGGCGTCTGGACGTCAACACCGCTGCCGTCATCACCGCCCGGCGCCCCTCAAAACATGTCCGCGCTAGAGAAAACCCCGCTGTATTACGGCAGCCCACATGCACAGAGGCCGTTTTCTTCAGCACACGAGCCACGCCGTGCTCTCGCGTCGGCCATACGAGCGTCTCAGCATCGCGTTCGTGCTCGCAGGAAACGGAACCGCATCTTCTCGTTCGCTTCTCGAGACGGCTCGAGGTGCGGAGCGCGCGCCGGGAGAATGCGGCGTCACATTAAAGTAGCGAAGCGCCACAAATGAACAAGATGCAAACGTGGAAGTATTGCTCACATTTGCGCGCTCTCTCAGACCAAATTGATTCTCATGGCAGACTCCACCATCTCCCCTCTCTTTATCCTCCTCCTCCTCCTCCTCCTCCTCCTCGCGCTGCGCGTGGCTTTGTCGCGAGGAGGGTGTTTCCCCCACGCGCCCAGATACAGCAACCGCGCGCTCGCTAAAGGCGAGATTAGCGATGTGTGATTAGATAGGAATTAATTTTGAACCTTAATCCTGTCATTTTAAAAAATAAAACTAAGCGACTGTTTGTGACAGCGAACAATAAACGAGGTTTTATAACGGTGTATTTAATATTGTATTAATATTTTAGTGATAGTTTCTACTTATTTGTATTTAGGTGTGGCTTCTTTTTTTTAAAATTATTCATCTGTAATCTAGTTACACCAAACTTTTAAACGTGCTTTTCCATTTTAGTAACAATGTATATTACCAATGAAGAATTTTGTATTAATTTAGCCAATTCACAGTGACTGACTGTCTTATTATTGACTGATTTTTGAGTGGAAAAAACGTGATAGTTGTATAAAAATGGTCTTAAGCGATAGGGAGGCTAAAAGATGCAAACTCTTGACCAGTAATAAGCGGAGAAAATATAATAGTAAAGATATTAGGGTTAATGTATTAAAGAGTAAAAATAACCAAATAGAAAACACAAATTTCTTGCATCATTAACTACTGTTCCTCAGTGTTACAGGAACTGTTTTAATTGGTTCATAAAAATAACAGGTATACCTTGGCATACAGGTTCCAACACAATGCTGGCACAACAAAAACAAAAGGAAGAAGTAAAAGTAATCTATAAAAAAATAAAATTCCACCTTCACAATAAAATCCATATAAATTAAAATACAGTTTACAGACATGATTAGACAGTGCCCAAAGTAAAATGATCAAAAATGACCTTTTCTTGATTTCAAGAAACACAGCTCCCCAATCAATACTTATGCTACATAGGTATATTTTCAAACTAAGTTATATGAAAGAAATTGTGTTCATTGCATAAGTATTTTAAACACTGTGCAATGGAAGCTCAAGGTAAACAGATAGAATAGTCACAAAAGAGAAACAATCATCTCTTATTTGGTGAGCAACTACAGTACAAGTTACATCAGGTAATAAAGTTCACTGTAAGGGTCAATAACCATGCTGCAAACCCTGTGTAAAATATGTAAAATAAAGATTATATTAGCTACAGATAAATACAATGTAATGCATACACCAAGAAGGTTAACCTTAGCTGCTGACAATTTGTGCATAAAAAAATAAACCACAACGTGTTCTCAGAAAATACTGTTGAATAGTAACAGTGTGATCATTTAAGTTTGCTGAAGGCTTTTGAAAGGCACTGCACATGCAAACTGTAAAAACCCTTACTACATGAGACAGTGTATTACTTAACGATAACACCCCAATCAAGAAAATATTCCCCCCAAAAAACAATCAATCACCCTTTAATTGAGTCTCCTTCTGTGTACAGTAAAAGCAACAAAATGAAAAAATATTGTAAAATGTCTTGCTGGTGGGCAAAAGTTGTCATTTTCAAATGCTAAGTCTCTAATGTTTCAGTGTTTTGAGCTCAACCAGTGCAAATCAAATCATCTTGGAAACGTTACATTAGTTCTGGCTTCATATTACCAAAGAGAAAAGATTTGCTCATGCACAGCTATCACCGCATGGGCTCCAGGGAGCCTGTGACTTTAAAGTTGATGCCGTCTCCCGGCAGAGGAGAGGGGATGAGTGGACAGAGCCAGCAGAAGAACCAGTTGTGGCCGAGGCACTCACGGATGTTGGCGAAGAGGCCGAGGCTGTAGGGTCGCCGGCTAGAGTACCATTCCCTGGTGGTCTGCCCTCTCACCATCAGGCCGATGTGGAAGAAGAGGAAAGCCGAAACCAGCAAAAAGCCTACCACACAGGTGTCAGCGATGAAGGCGAAGGTGAAGGCCCGAGCACTCACCTGACCTGTGATCAACGGCAAAAGACACAAATTTCAGTGTGTAGGAATTCTTGACTTTTTATTCATTTCAGGGACCTCAACCGAGTCTGGTGGAAGTAATATATGTATATATATAATGCTGCATGAAACTAGGCAAAAATATTTCAAAGTACTAAATGCAGGTTTTAATCAAATGACTTGGAAAAGCTATTTGGAAAGAATTATTAATTCTAGAATTGGGATGAAAATCAATAAAAATCTAAAAGATCACTTTTTAAACTGAAGACTTTTTTTGAGAGTGAACCATCCGTTCGTACATTTTAACCAAGAGCCGTTAAATCAGACTAAATAATGTCCAAGTGATTTTCTAGTCCTGTATCAAGCAGCAAAAGGGATCTGCCATGACATGCTTAATTTTATTTGCCTTACTTGGCATTGGACGTCCTATGATGCAACTACAATGACAAATTGTAAAGCTTTAACAGACTTGTAGCTACTATAATGCAAAGCAGTTTGTCTGGTTTGTTTGCCATAGACTACTCATGACTAAAAATTCCTTTTCTACTGCATCCCTTTACTATTAAACTATTCACCTGTAGTGTTTTTTTAATATAATATAAAGGTCTCGTACCTGATCTAGTTGAATCTCTAGTGGAAGGATCCCTGGTAGAGAACTGGTTCTAACCTACTAGTGAATAATAATTTAACAACACAACGACGTCTCTCCTGCAGTCATTGTATTTTTGATTAGTTACCTAGAAATATTAATGGACATTATCGTGACTCTAGATATTGATTTGTATTCTGACAGGGTTTGTTATTTGTTATTTTGTTAATTAAGAAACTTATTTGGCGGTAATTTAGTGGACCAGAAGCTGTTGATTTAGGTTTACAAGTTTGCATGAATGAAGATCAGGTTCTCTTAGAGGACTCCAAAGTAGTCACCCTGGATAAGCTGGTAAGTCTACATCTATACACAGTGGAATGAAGGCATGCCTACCTGTGACAAGCATAATCCACGGAACCAAAAGAAGCATGACACTGTGAAAGGTGACGCCTTCCTTCAAGATGACAATGAAGACCTCTGCGTTCATCACCACGGCGTATAGCAGCCCCGACCACATGAACAGAAGGCAGCTCAGGAAGTAGCGGTAGTTCCGGAACCCCACACACTGGCTGAAGAAGACACAGTGATGGTCGCGCCGTAGCACACACACGTTACAGTCGTAGCAATGTGAGCAACGTGGAGGCGTGTGCGTCTCGCAGGCGTAACAGTACCTGTCAGGAAAGATGATTATTTGAACTTAGATTGATTAAATATTATCGCTATAATTGGATATGTGCAATATATTATATTCATAGTAACAAAGGACATGCAATGTCAAGTAAAATGAACGACATCAAACCTGGCCTGATATAAAAGAAAAAGTTTCCCTTATCTCATTTTTCATCTACAAGAAATGTCTGTTCAATATAACACACTATGATTCAAGGCTTTGGGATTAAAAATAAGGGTTTGCACTAAAAGGTTATTTTTCACCTGGTTATTTTTATTTTCGGCACAAATGCACCTCCCTATTTAATCACCCTAATTATTTTATATTCCAAATTAAACGCTGCGTGAACGAAGCTAGTGGGAAAAAAAAAATCACATTGTCTGCAGCAGAGTCTGACAAAGTGACTAAAGAACTGAGGTCGACCAATATTGATTTTTTGAGGGCCGATATCGATTATTGCGAGTTAATGGGGCCAGTAACCGATATTTGAAGCCAATAAGCAAAAAAAAGAAGAAAAAAAAATTCTGTCAATTTTTTTTTATTTTACAAACACCAAGCTCAGCTGAAACTTTTTTCTCTCCTCTTTTCCTTCACTGAGCTTCACGCTGACCCGTACTAAAGAGTCATCATGTAAATGTTCCAAAAGCCCCAAGGCTTTGAAAGTATTGGAGTACTTCATTCAGACAATTTGAAAACTAAAAATGTGTTTTGTTCACTGTGTAAAGTATGGATGGCCACATCTGCAGCAACGCCACTCACAAACTCCTGAATAGAAAACACAGACACTATTCTCAATGATGGACTGCCAGCCAAACCTTAAAAGGATTAGTAGGAGTAGATTCTTAATAACTGCTAAATACAATATTAAAGTTAAAGTTATTCATCTACGTTAAATTCCCTACAAATAAACGTTTGAAAAAATAATCCGATTGTTCTACACTGACTGATGGTAAATTCAATAGATAACATTTGAGTATTTTGTGAATAAACGTGTAATTTGAAGGAATACAATGCATCCATACGTTTGTAAGAGATCTCACTAAGAGATCGTCTAACTGAGATCCACGGAAACGTGTTTGAGAACGAGAAAGAATAAAAGATGGGAAGGTGGAGGAGAGACTCCGAACCCTTCTTCCCAATCACCTCCATCCTTGGCCCACGGCATCGCCGCCGAGAAACACTCCGCGAATGCTCGGGCTTGTTTTGACGAAGAGCAGCGCATTCCAGGTGATGTTCCCCAGCATGAAGTACTGGCCGAGCAGGTGCAGCGCCTTCCAGGTGGAGGACCAGTCCGACTTCTTCTCGGCCGGCTGCAAAGGCGCCTCGACCACAACCAGGTAGCTGACTTCGGCCGTGATGGACAGAACCAGCACCGTGTTCAACACGACCGGCAGGTGGCGACAGGTTTTCTCCACCCGACACCACACCCTACTCCCCAAACTAACCATCTCAACCACCACCCAAAACTACAACTAACTACTGCACCCACTCCGGACTCCAGCACTTCCGCAAAGCCAGTAACGGCTTTCGATCAAGACCTGTATAATTATTTAACCAACAGCTAAACCATCGCCAACACATATGACGTAATAAACAATAAATATCATACGTATTATGTCAAATGATTAGCTCCAACACGAGACAATGAATAGCTCATCAAGTCGAGCCCACTATCTTAGCATGTTATCTTAGCCGCTCAGCTTGCTGCTGTCACGCTGCTTTCGCATTATGGAGCTTCGAGATTCAGTTTAGCAAGTTAGCGGCTACAAAACGGTCCGAACATTAAAAAAAAAATTGCAGCCGCCCGTCGATCCATTTAGTGCATTTTAAATAGTGTTAATCGGTGTCAGAATGAAGGACAGACTACAGGAAAAGGTAAACCATAACAAGCTGAACAACAAACACATGAAGCGTGATTTTGGTGTGGCAGTTTAAAGCGTCCCCTAAGCGCCAGCGCTGGGAAACGTTGGTTCCTACCTCAAAGTAAATTTTGTGACCGGCACGTTATCGAATTGAGGAAATATCTCTTAAATGTGTTGTTTGGTAATGATATTAAGTTGCATTTTAACATGAATTGTATGTAATTTCCTAAATAAAAGTCGTCGGTCTTCCTGTCAGATTTACAGCATGCTGTAAACTTAAAAAGACCTCAATATAAAGTGCCTAGAATTGCATTAATTATGTATTTTTTAAATACACACAAAGCAACTTTATTCTTTTTACTTTATTCTGTCACACCGTGGAGGTGGCAGCATTACCCTTCCCTTTTCTTTTTTTTTTGACCCTCTTTCACATACAGTAATCCCTAATCTCTCGTAATCCCTGGTCGTGTATGGTCCAGTTCACTCAGACGTCGCATCTTTTGTTAACAGTGCCAAGGACGGAGTGAAATATATAAAACTAGAAGATAACGGTAAGCTCTTGACCTTCTCTGACTCTCCTGTCTTCATCTTTAGCTCAATTTTAGACAGTTCTTAGGAATTCTACCAAGAATGACTCGTGGACAATAAGAATGTTCACTAAATTTGAGTTACAAATTAATTCTTGACCAGTACAGTTATTTATATATGTAGTCCTGTTTTTGCACCGCATAGTGTTTAGGGACATGAGCTGTATCGTTTAGCAGGAAATGCTGAAGGTTGTATTTGGTATATATTTGTGCATTACGGTAATGTTATGAGATAGGCGGTAGGGGGCGACCTAACCCTAAATTGTTACTAAAACTGTAGTAAATTAATAAATTAAGATTATTTCAGACTCACAGTTATCTATTTTTGAATTATATTTTACTCCACCTGGATGTTTAGGCTCGCTAGAAATAGTTTTTTATTTTGGTCACAGAGCTTTAAAAATCCTGCACTGTGCGTAATTAAAAGTCCTGTCAGGTTTCAAACAGTGATCAAAACATAGTGAGCTTTTATAGCATAAATTTCTGTTTATTAGCTTTTTTTATGTGGCATCTGTCTAGAACCAGCCGCGTATGTAATAGGAATATTGGTTTATAGTTGGTGAGGGTTATGTTTGTGTGTTTCATACGGTTTCCTAGTTTGATTCCAGAGTCTTCAAAGGCAGATGGAACTGAAGACAGACCCTCAGTCTCGACTGCGAGATCAGCACCTGTGAGTAAACTATCAGATCATATGCCATCTTTTCTTTTTCAAGGGATAAACCATTTTCAAACGCTCTTCTACATGCTTGTGGTCCGTATAAATGGCCATGTAAATGTGCATAATGTAAAGAAACATTTTACCTCTTCCTTGATGTGAGTATATGCACATCAAAGCTTAATCAGAGGATAATAAGCAAATATGGACTGAGCTGTTTTAATTTGTATGTATGTGTGTATGCAGTACCAAAGTTCTCCGGCTCCAGTATCGCTGGCAGGAGGTGAGGGAGAGAGAGCGAAGGGCAAAGCTCCACAACCAAAAGCTGCTCCAGGACTTCCAAAGGGCACAAGACACCCTCAATGAGCTGGTGGCTCGAACTGAGGCAATGAATGCAATACGGGTCAGAATAGCATCAAGACTTCTATTCTCTTTGATCTATGAATTGTCCAATGACTAACTTCTAGAAGTTGTCCGAGGACTGGTAGTTTTGGAAAACCTCAATAAAAATGTTCTTTAAAACTTCCACTCATCAATGTAAACAAATTTGTAATTCATGTGCATCATAATGATAATGTTCCATAATGGTTTGGATGAGTTTTACTCATTTTTGTCATCACTCTTTGGAGCAGATAGAGTATGAGCGGTACTTGGAGGAGAACTTCCCTCGATGGCAACAGAAGCTGAAAGAACAGAGAATAATAGAACAGCGAAAGGTATTTTACAGAGGGGACCAATGTGAGCTTTGAAAAGAGTTTGTAGAATGAAATGAACAAATAATTAAAAAAGGTGGTTAAAGAAGTTGGGCTGACTTTTCCATTTTAACATTTCAGCATGAAATATATGTATACATGAGCCATAGCACTAGGACTACGTAAAGGGTGAAGACTGACAATGTTGTTGGATTCAGTAGATCTACAGTAGCTACTTTGACTCCATTTGTTGTAAAGGTTAAAGCTGGTTCCGATAGAAAGGTGTCAGAACATACCATGCATTGCAGTTTGTTGTGTAGCCGCAGAACTGCTCAATTTTAGGCATTTGTAATGTTATGACTGATCACTTTATAAATATTCGACATATTTGATAGAATTTGAAATGTTCCACAGGGGATGGAGCTCCACCTAAAGTCCCGCTTTCAGAAGATGGAAGAACAGCAAAGGAGAGATAATGGCAATAATCCAAATTTCCGTGCATTTGATGCAAGACAAAGGGCTCAAGAAGGTAATGACCAAAATTCACATTTGCCAATTTTCTCTTCAGATGTGTCAAAGACAGTTCAAACTAAAAATCCAGAAAACCTCATGTATTAAAATTTCACTTGAAATTGTATGTTTTCCTCGAAATGATTATACATTTGAGAATGCATTACTCATGAGCATCATCTTGTGTCCATTCAGCTCAAGTTCAGATGCCTATGAGTGCTTTCTCACGCCCAGACAACAACCAACATTTCAGAGAAAACATCCACAATGAGTTTCATCCTGACTTTCCCTTCACCTTCTTAACTATGCCACAAACTCCAACCACAAATCAGCATAACAGCATCTCAAAAGAGACAAAAACCTTTCACAACATTCACCAAGCTTGGAATTCACCTTTACTCCCTCACTGCAAATATGCTCCATACACCTTCGATCAACAAATGGCAAATGTCACTGAATATATGAAGCAGTATCCAAAAGGCCAAGTAGGAGAGTGTAGACGGCGTTCCCACAGTGTCCAGCAAGCACCCGCAGGTGCTCCTTGGTTAGACCTTCCTGGGGTGAATCTTTCAGATTGGGGTATGAATATGAAAGGAATATCTAGGCCTGACGGTGAGATTATGAAGGGCACTGAGGAGATGAAGGAGGAAAAAGAATGGTCAAGTACTCAGGGACAAAAACATCACGCCAAGAAACAAAGGAAGAAGGGATCCTCTGATCTGCACTCCAGATCAGGTAGGGGTAAGTCTCATTCATACCAACTGATAGTCTTATGCAATTCAAGATTTAGGCCTAGATTAAGTTTGGGAAATCAGAAGATAGTGATCTTATTATATCCCTGGGTGTAATATTTGGGTACAGTGACAGTAACCTTTCAACAAAATAGGATTCAAAATCTAAACAATAGTGCTCTCAACCCCTTTCACACCAATTCATTTGGGGCAGTTGGTAGTGTAACGGTTAGTGAGTTGGCCCTGTGATCAGAAGGTCACGGGTTCAAGTCCTGGTAGAGCTGCCCACTGCTCATTCACGGATGGGTCAAATTCAGAGATCACATTTTGATGTGTTGCACTGTGTGTTGTCCTGTGGTGTGTTTACAGTGACAAATAAACACTCACTTAAATCTGCTTAATTGTCAAATTTAGGCTCCATGCATACAGTTAGGTATGATTATAAGTTGATGTTTTTTGTCATCCTACAGTTTGTCTTCTGCATGGCTGTGTAGATGACAGTGAAAGCAGTGATTTGTCTTTAGAAGTTGTGAGAAGGCTCGCGTCTGCAGTACAGAAGAAGAAAAAGGAGGGAGGAGGAGATCAGCAGGAATATAACCCAAAGAAAGTGAAAGAAACAGTTTCCCAGGGGTCCTCTTCTGTATCAGACGGACGGTCAGATGCGAATGAGAGGAACACTTGCAGTCGGTCCTCACTTGAGAGAAAAACAGATCTCAAGATGTGCAACATGACCAAAAGCAAAGCAAAAAGGCCAAGGGAAGCACATTCTCCTAAACACCAGATGGAAACGGAGGTAGAGGAGGGTGCAAGAGTTCAGGGAACACCTGCATACCTTTCAGGCACAGATCTGAAAGGAGGGACAAAGGATAAAGAGATAGAGGAGGAGGAGGAAGATCCCCAGGAGGTCAGCACTGAAGAGGAGGGCGTGAGTGAAGCAGAGAAGAGACGCTTACGTGCCGATGGAGAGAGCAAAGAAGGCGATGAAAAGGATGGTGAAGAACAGGAGGAAGAAGAGAATGAAGAATTGCAAGGAAAAGAGGATGGAAAAGCAGATGGAAGAATGGAGGAAGAGGATGAGGAGGAACCTTTGAGGTGCGACACAGCTGAAAGAGACTCAGAGAAGGAGTCTGACTCTCTGAGAGAAAGGCAGTCGGAGGATGAAGAAGAGGGCGAGGGGGGAGAAGAGGCAGAAGAGATGGGAGAATACATTAGAGAAACTGGAAAGAGTTGCATAGAAGAGGAGGAGGAGGATGAAGGCAGTCACGCTGGGAGTGAGAATATAGCTGTCTCAGTTTTAGGGAGAAATATTCGTGACAGGTTAGAAATTGTTCTTCATCGTTCCAATTCAATTTTTTTCTGAATTATTTATGTCATCTTTTAACGTCTATCTTCTAACCATGCAGTTTGATAGTGCTGTAGTACTTGAGACTGGTCTCCAGAGCCGTTTTTGGAAGTCTAGGTCTTGTCTCGGACTCGGCAGTATTTGTACTCGGTCTTGTCAAAGTGGACTCGGTATTTTATTTCGAGACCAGCCGAGACCACAGCTCTGAGAATATTACTGTTAAAACTCTTTGAGACTGACGCAGACATTTGCATTGTTTATTAATTATGTTTTGATAACTCAGAATTCCTTTAACTTACAGAAATCACACATTCACACATTCATTCCTCTGTATGTGAAATTATTTCTGAGCAATACATTGCACAAAAACTGAAGTAATTGCGTAAAAATGCATCAATTACCTTATTTGCGGTGTAAACGCGGCTGTAGTTCTCTTCCAGAAAGGCCACAAGCAGCTCATTTCATAGGCCAAAACGAGTCCAAATCGGCTCAAAATGGCCCAGTATTTCTTCGTTTTCAATTGATCTGAATCTTCCCCCCATTTTATAATGTTAATGCGTAATCAGTAGTGAAAACAGTATATGAAGATGCATTGTTTTAATCATTTAATTTTATTCTGTATCCAGATGGAGATCCAGACGTGTTTGTACCTGGCACTAACCTTATTGTCCCTCACAATTCAGACATAGAATGTCTCTGCATAATAAAAACTCTGCAGTCCAATAAAACAGTGAGTTTGGTATTGAGGAGTGTTCTGTCACTGTGGTTTGTTGAGTTTAACATATGATGTGATCAGTCTGGATAACTGCTTCCAGTAAAGCGATTTTCAGTAAAGCTTAGGCTTTGCATATTCCACTTATTTGTCATATGGTAAAACATGTGTTGGTCCGGTCTCGGTCTCGGTCTCGGTCTTGGTCTCGACACACTCTGGACTTGATCTTGTCTCGGCCTCAGTTTAGGTGGTCTTGACCCCAGCTCTAGAGTTTGATATCTGATCATCATTACGAATTCATACTGTATCGCCAGTAATGACACTCTGTATTTCCTTAGCCTTAAAGAGCTGTATGCAGATGAGACTGAAGATGAAGATCTGTACGACCAGGAGATAGAAGACGACACTGAGGATGAGGATGACGATGTCGTGGTTGAAAAAGCAAACCCATGGTCCTCTGTTCCTGCCTATGATCATAACAGATATCAAGAAGACGAAGATGAGAACGATGTTGAAGGCCTTCTTGCACCTCAGAGTCCTCAGCATTGGCAGTGTGTATATCTCGTGTCATTTTGTGGCCACAGTAAACCATGTTTGTGTTAATATTCAAGCCTCATTACACTTTTATTTCTCTTCATAGGGAAGACGAACCAGAGGAAACCGTTAAATCGCAAGGTGATGATGAATGCCTTTGCCACTGTTCTTGTTTAAATCTAAGGGATACCACAGATATGTTTTGGAGTTTTAGATCAGGGCTTTAAAGGTTTAAGAAGCAATGTCTCAGTTTACAAGTCCTGTAGTCTCTTAGATCTACAGTTATAGTCGTATTTTATGCTTGTGTTATTTTCATTTAATGCATAGTCCACCCATTCTTCGTCTTCTTTATCCCATAGTGTTTCACAGTGATTCAGAAGAGCGAGACTTGCACTACAAGATGTCTGGCCTACCCAACGCAAATGAAGAGGTGGATTCTGATCAGGAGTTTGACCATTTTTATGATTAGACTGCTCTCACACCACTGGTAGATGGACCGCTGTGGATGCTTGGGAGTCTGATATTGTTAAAATAACCATCTTCAGGACAAACAAGAGCATAGCCAAAGAGGATTAAATTGTTAGCGGGTAGGCAAGTATAAAAAGCGTGTTCAGGGCTTACGGCACGTACAGCAAACGGGCCAGAGCAAAAAAAGATTAATAGACGGTGCAAATAACAAAGGGATGAAAGAAGACAAATGAGAGCGGGGAGTCCCTTGCTCTTTTATGTCATTTGCTGTGAGCTTATCAGACTGGTATGAAAAAAAGCCACAGCGTCTCTCGCTGTGCAAACACAGGTGGGTCGGCTCGGCCGACAGGAAAAGAAAGAGATATGAAGGGGAAACAAAAAAGACAAAAGAGAATCGACGACAATGGCGGGCAATAAAGAGGAGAGAGAGAGTCAGAGAGAGGCCCAGGTTTTTCAAAAAAAGAACTGAAATGGGTTTTTTTTTTCATTTAAACTTTTGTCTTTTGGCTTTCAAAGTGTTTATGATGTATTTTTTAAGTGTACCAAGAGCTGGAATGCTTTCATATTGAGATAGGGAGCGTGGCCTAAGTGAGGAAGGGGGGCAAGTTGGAGTCTAGTGAAAGAAGGCTGGGCGAGGGGGTAAGGGACTGACGTCGGCTTTGACGGATGGCTATTTGAACAGGCGTGTTTGCTCTAGCTCTGGTGGAAAAAAAGGATGGAGGGGACGCTAGTAGAGATGCACAGGAGCAGACAGGCAGCGCACACACACACCCCAAAAAGGACTGGCTCTTGTGTAAACGGCACCGGCCCGCTCCTTCCCAGGGGTGGCCATGACAACAGTGCAGAAGCCGCTCTTTGCCCAGTCACATGCCCTCCTTTTGACATGTGGAACAAAACCGTCTCGGATGTGGCAGGCCGGAGCAGACGTTTTGAATCAGTTATCCCTTTGGAACCACTGTTACGAATATTACACTCTTCCCTCAGTCACTGCGTTCGGCTGGAAAGCTGCTTCTTGAAATCAAGAACAATGTTTGCCGTTTTGTAGGGATTTTATTCTTCATATATTTATTTTTTACAATGCTTTTTCTTAGATTTTTTAAAAATGTATTCTGTCTACTATTTTTATTTAAAATGACTTGCACAGTATCAGGTGTGAACCAGAGTTTCACTGCTCTGCATATGAACTTGTGTAACAATTTATGTGGCAAATAAACAAATTTTGAATTTGGGAAATAATTTAGTCCTGACTCCAATTGAAGTGAGGAAACAGTAGTTTTGAAATAGCATCTGATTATAAAATCTTCCTTCATTTTGTCACTTTTTTCCTTAAGCTCACTTACTGGAATTAAATTTTTATACTTAAATTGTAATATATTGATTCTGAACTCCTGAAATCCACTGTGCTGAATGTGAGAATGACGTTTTTAACTTGATCTCCCACGTATTTTCATTCTACACAGTGATAACCTCATAATCTGATTACCTGACTACCAGTAATCTGATTAGCCCCTTTTCTGTGAAAACGTAATGGATAAAAGTCACCCCCTTTTTTGTGTTTTCAACACTTAATCTCATTACACGTGTACCGTCCTTTCCCTTTCCCAGTATAGACCCAAGACAGTCTGAGTAACGCCAAAGCTTTGATATGCAGGTTGTGAATTTCAACACAAAGGCCTTTTCATTTACTGTATGTCTCAGAACGTCTGCCCAGCCCACACACACATTTTTTCACAGGGTTTACAAATTAAAAATGACCTGTTCCTTCACCGAATCCACACACATCAAAAAGCCAAGCTCTGTCAAAAGCAAGGCGTGGGTTGACTTGCATTCAGAGACGAGGATATAGATCGCATTGTGGCAGTCACAGCCCTTAAAACTCATGAACTCCCCATTCCTCACTCTTTCTCGGCGGACTGGACACACACAGAGGGGCCCGTGCCCTCCTGCTCTGAACGCTGTGGGTGTCCCGGTGTCCCTACTGAGGGAGACACTGCTGTGGGGAGGTCCGTCATTAAAGCCAGTGTCATCCCTTTGTCCGCATACACTTGTACACAATGCTGCTTACCCAAGATACAAAGGTTAGAGCAGGAGGGGCAGCGCGGGGGGTCATGACCTTTTGAATAACCTTCCCGCCATTACCATTTAGCAGAATGAGATACCACACACCAGCCTGCCCTGGGTTGTCCTCTCACAACATCAAGACAATCCTGGCTACTACCTATACATCACATCCCAATGGATTATGTGTTGATACCTTGTTGGCGGTGTAACACTGATACATTGATTCGATAATCAACGATTGCAACGAAGCAAAATGAAAACATTGAGTGTAAAGCGACTTTATTTCAAACAGGAAGTCTATTTTGTCAAAACCAGTAAAATGTATCACTCATGACCCCTTAAGCAAAGTACTGTGTCCCAAATGTTGATTCCTGGTGATCTATTCAGTGGCCAAGGTATCAGTGTTTGGAGGTCAGTACCTTGCTTAAGGGGAAATTAGTGTTACCTGAGTTAGGTACTGACCTCCAAACACATTCAATGAGCACTTAATAGCTGCCCAAGGATCAGTGTTGGGTCCGATGTTCCATTTGTACAAGGAACTGATCCCCAAAACACTGATCCCTGGGCACTGATTAACCACCCACTGATTCTATATAGATAGGTTGAATGAAGAGGTCATGTTTCCTTGTGGTGCTCTCTGGCATTTCACAGTGACAAATAATCACTCATTAGCAAGTTGAATTTGGTGTCTGGGTCTATGGGGTGGTGATGAGTGAGTGGTCTGAGTAACTGAAACCTTGGATTCTTGACCATAACGTTGGGGTTCGGATCCCAGGAGAATAAAAATGACCATTTGGCCCCAATCAAGACTCTTGATCCCAAATTCAGCAGGGAGACTTCCTGACATTAGGAATTGAAAATCACTTTATATAAAGTGTCTGTTAAATGCCATAAATGTAAATATCTTGACCTTCTGGGAAAGCTAATTTTGTCTAGAACTCCCTGAGCCGAGCCATGTTAAGTTGCTTTAAATTAAATTGCCCCAGCAAGTCCAGCTTTCTGACACCGGGCCACTGCTGAGAAAGGTGACCAAACAAACACTCAGGCTACTTGTTTTTCACAGTGCCACTGTCTTGTTAAGGCCAGCATGAGGAATGTCAATGTGTGCCCTGATACTTATTCATTGCATTGTGAGAAGGAGCTAAACGAATGACATTCCTCTGTGTGTCGGCATGAAGAATTTGAGGAATTCAAGAAGGCAATGTGTGAAAATTGAAAATTTCAAATGTGTTTATAAATGTTTAAAAACCTGAGAAAAATGTGAACGTCATGAAGATTTGAGCCTTGAGGTCTGTATCATTCGATTGTGAAGAGACACAAAGCAAAACATTTTTTAATTATTTAAGAGCATCTTTATTGTCAAACATTTCAAGTTATGTACAGCACAATATAAGAATCATCAAGAATTCAGACAAAACAGCACATTATCTCTACAGGAACTTGTTAAATTGGGATAGCAGTTTATCAGGAGGAACTCAGTACAGGCACAGGACACATGCCAAGACCGGTGTAGTATACAGAGTCTCCCATATATGAGGATTCCTCCCTGCTTGTGAGGTAGGGATTGTAGTGATGAACGCTGGAGGCCGAAGACGGGTAGTAAACAGGGTAACTCACAGGAGCCTCGTAGCACTGGAAGTCCATTAGCGGAGGCATGGAAAAGGATTGGGAGAAGAAGGGCTCCCCGTGACTGCAGGGTTCTAAGGGACGGGTAGAGGCTGAAGGATGAAGACCGTGACCAGACGTGGCCATCGCAGGGAAAGTCAAACTCGGCAGGTGTGGCACAGACTCCGTAGGTGTTGGAGGAAATGGAGTCTGTGAGTCAGAGGTTTGTTGGAGAGGTGGAGTAATGGAGGGCGACTTGGGCATGAGAGAGTGATCTATTGCTATAGGGCTTGAAAGTCTGGTTGGCGGAGGCGAGACGGATGCTGTGGTTGAGGTTTTGACCTCTGATTTCAATCTCTTGGTCTCTTCCTTGGCACTCTCCCCTTCTGCCTTTTTGGGTGCGTTTCTAGCGGGTGGAGATGTTGCATTTGAACACCGGAAGCGCTTCTGACGTCGCATGTAGCAACCATTCTCAAACATGTTGCCCGAATCTGGGTGCAGAGTCCAGAAGGAGCCTTTGCCCGGAGAATCAGGAGATCTGGGGACACGGATGAAACAGTCGTTGAAGGAGAGTGAGTGGCGGATAGAGTTTTGCCAGCGTTGCTGATTCTGCCTGTAGTAGGGGAAGAGTTGACGGATCCAGTCATAAATTTCATTCAGAGTGAGCTTCTTGGTGGGAGACTGCTGGATGGCCATGCAGATCAGAGAGATATAGGAGTACGGAGGCTTGGCGTGGTTAAAGCTTCGCCGGTGCAAGGATTTCAGGTCGGGAAAATTGTGGCTGCTGGGATCAGACTCAGCTTGTGGGATGAGGATGCCATCCGGACTCTCGAGTCTACCAGGGTCCCTTTCGTTCAAGGATGTTCTCTGTGGGCCGAAACACTGATAGGAGTGTTCCGGAGGGGAGAGTTCCCCTAATCTCATTGTATCTGCTCCACAGTAAACCTGCAAGGGAGAGTCACTGGTCAGTGAACACTGAAAAAGCTCAGCATCATTACAATATAAAGGTACAATACTCAATCGCGGAGACAAAATGTATTAATATATTAACATCACAGACACATGAAAGAGCAAAGGGGAATTTTCAGTGTGAAAGTTGCCTTATATGTTTTATTGTTTTAGTAGGCTACAATCCATTGCATTATACCTGTTTAAAAATAAAGTTTCCAATGGTAGTTTTAAAGATTTTACTAGTGGGAAAAGATTCCCACTAGTAATTGACGTATTGGTTCCATCAAGAACCTTTTATTGGTATGGAGCTTTATATGAAAGGTTCTTCTTTATAATGGTTAATGGTTTTCCAATCCATACAAGGTTCTTTATAGTCCAAAAAACCTTTATGGGCATATACTTTTCCATTATGTGATCTAGTACAGGTGGCTCCTTCAGAAATGATGGTCAAACTAAATGCCTTTTTAAAATCTATTTTGAGAGAGAGAGAGATGTTCTTTAAAAATAATAAAAAAGAGATATAGTTGTTAACCAACAAAAGACTGAGGTAAGACAGGAGCTGTGAGATGTCTCCTTACCATCAGGATGCTCTATGCCTCTATTTGTCTCTAAAAATCTCTGGGCAATCTTTTGGCAGAAAAGTTTTTGATTAAAAGGGACTATGCTATAGTAGAAACTGGACGTAATGACATGCATGCAGTTTTTAAATAAAGGCAATGGTAAAAGAATGTATATTTAATACGATCCTATAGGGTTCAGTCGGGATTTTCGACACAAGAGGTTGCAGAATCCGCTTCTTCAGTATTTTATGTCTGCTTAAATTCCATCACCTAAAAGGTGTCTTTCTCCCCCAGTGTCCCTGCCTTCATTATGCGGCTCCATGTAAATATATTCGGGCCACCCACCCTGAAGATAACCTCATTATCCCTCCGCTCGCCCTCTTCTTTTCAGCGCGGGTTTGTCCCTTTTTAAGTCACTCACCGGCCGCCTTATTTCTGTTTCATGTCAAAGGGAGTGACAGAGGGGCCTTTCACACGGGCCTGCTGTCCTCCGCTGTCCATTTTTTGTCCGCACATTGTCGCTCATAATTCTGGCCTTTTAAGTCACGATCCTTTATTCTTTCATTTTTCTACCCTCGCCTCCCCGCGTTAAAGTCGGACACGAGTGGCGGGGCGAGAAACGCGGGAACACAATTACAGAGTCAATCAATGAACTGCGGGCGGACCACACACACACACACACACACACACACACACACACACACACACACACACACACACACACACACACACACACACACACACACAGAGCATATAGAGCAAACTCAAATTCAAATTTTTATTACTTCCAAAAACATTAAGATTTGCCAAGAGTTTCAAAACGTTATGTGTTACAAAGGATAAATATTTGCGCTTTTTTAAACCTCAATTTGATTGCATTTTATTATTTATAAACGGATGTGTCATAAATTCATACATTTCCCAAAACAACTGTTTAAAAGAGGTGAAAAGTGTTATAAGATTAAATAGTTTCGTGATGAGGGAAGATCCACACTGAAATGTAAAAGTGTTAACCAAAAGTGTTAAACTTAATACCAAAGTCCAAAAACTTAATAAAATATAAATAAACACACACAACTTATTTGTAAACATTGATATATTTATTATCTATTATAGAATTTCTATAAAATGTAAAGAAAATCACTGAGGCGTAAAATTTTACACTAGAGTGTTAGTAAACATATTGATTCAAGTAAACAATTGTAATTTTTGTTCCAACAAATTGTCATCTAACTTAAGATTAAGTTATTATGTGATCAATCAAACATTTAGGACTGGTTTAAAAAACTTTTCATATTGTGGGTCATATTGCAGAACATGTCTGCTGTTTTCCATCTTTTTGCATGAAATGACTAATGTGTATTAGTCACTGACAATTCGTCTCCTTCTCATCACATCTCCAGGTCTGGCCTCATTGTGGGAGGCAGCTGTTTGGCGCATTGTGGGTGTTGGGTGTCATTTTTATTGGTGGAAAGCAAACATTTACTTTGCAGCCCATTTAAAGCGCCTCCCTCCTATCTCCCCCCAAACTCATTTCCCCTGAACCAACAACGCGAATAAGCCTCAAGCCTCGCCACAGACCTGAAAAGCAGCAGTTTTGTTCTTTTGCAAATGATTACATTCTTTATTTTGACGAGGTGTTTTCGAGGCTCTTAGTTCTGAGAACATTCAGACAGAGCCAAGGTGTGAGACTGATGTGGAGTGGAGCTCATTAATTACAGTTTTCACTTTCCATTTCCACCTGCTAATGTTGGACATCATCTGATGTAATGTGATCAGCGAAAACTGTTTGTATTGAATATCAGTAGTAAAGTTTCCATTCAAGTGCTCCATTAATGCAGTCAAATGGCTTTGAGGTTTGAAAATTAAAAGGGACAGAAAAGCATCTGAAAAATGAAGAACTCATTCCTAAAGAATAAACATAATGAATCTACACATAAGTCTGACCGATTTGGAAGCCCATATTGATATTTTCTGGTGGAAATGGAGTTCCATAGGACTGATGTCATTTTATATGAGGAAAACTAAACTAAAATCTGATTTAAAAATGCATTACAAAAACACCAGATGTTTCCGCTTCAGATTATCTTCAATAACCCTAACTAGTCTACTTTAACTGCTTGTAGTTTGACGGCTTTTCTCACTTCATCTTCCTGTGTAACAACTATAATAATAAATATCAGGAGAACTAGCTTTTTCCAGATTTCCAGACTTTCCATTAAACTATATTCATATCTGTTGAATGTGTTTTGTGCTTGACCAAATTAGACGCTATTAGGCATCTTACAGCTCATCATGATTTTAACCATCACATAGGCTACTACATTCTGAGACGCACTAAGTGGGTAGTGAGGGGAGGGCCGGCGCTTCCATAACGCGCATCACACACTGCGCGTAGGGCACCAAGTGCCGGAGTGGGCACCTTATTATGAAATCAACATAATCATAATAATCACAATGACGACATATTTAAAATAAAAAAATTGAACTATAATAATAGATATAAGCAATGCAAAACTGACACATTTTCTCGAGAAAAAGATTCAGTTTTGCCTTTTTAATATTGTTTTTATTTATTTGTTTTAATTTCCGGATGGCAGGGTGGCACAGTGGTTAGCGCTGCCCCCTCACAGCGGGGGGGTCCTGGGTGCGATCCCCGGGTCGGCCGTACGGCCCTTCTGTGTGGAACTTGCCTGCTCTCCCCGTGTTCGCGTGGGTTTCCTCCGGGTGCTCCGGTTTCTTCTCACAGTCCGAAGGCATGCAATATAGATTAACTGGCGACTCTAAATTGGCCCCTTAAGGTGTGAATGAGAGTGTGATTGTGTGGGTGTGTGCCCTGCAATGTGTTGGCGCCTGACCAGGGTTGCTCCCCGCCTTGCGCCCGTAAATTCCCGGGATAGGTTCCAGTCCCCCCGCGACCCCAGTTGGGATTAAGCGGTTCAGATAATGAATGACTGAATGAATGAGTGTATGTATGTACTGTATGTATGTATGTATGTATGTATGTATTTATTTATTTATTTATTGATTGATTTATTGTCGAGGATGGGTTAGGGTGGAGTGGGAAGCACCACAAAAGTGTGCTTATTCCACCCAAACGGCTAACACTGGTCCTGAGTCAAAGTACTGCAGAACCTGACGTCGAAATTTCTGAAAAGTGAAAAACACTGTGCTGTGGAACTACTATTGTTAACACAAGCAGAAATAACAGAAATAAATCCGCCGTCAAACTAACTGTAATTGAGTGTCTGAGGACACCAGTCGGTGTTTTGGTAATTTTGGTTCTAAAGAGTGTTATTTTATTATAATTCCTCATTTTTTTATTGGTGGCTAAAATAACGGCGTGCCATTGTCTTTGCAGATGATCGCTATAAGCACGAAGACTGTTGCTTTTGCATAAAGATATGTAAATAAAACACATATATTAGATCATAACACCCCATTACGAACCGCATTTTGTTAAAAAAAAGAAAGAAAAAAAAGAAGAAAAAAAGAAGCAATATTAATCTGAAAGAAGAAGAAGAATTGATTGTTTAATCGTCCGTTAACTTTCCATATCAATTTTTATTCAAGACGCCTAACTTGCAGTAAACAACAAATGAATTTGGGAATTTAACCTAATAAAGAACCTCAAATGATCTATTGCCAGTCGCAGAATCTGTTATTGAGTTGACATGTGTCATGTTATATAAACTTGCCTTAATGCGGTTTACAGCAATATGTAACATGTAGTATGAAATATAAAACATGACTAGATAAACAGAAAATGGGATAAATACAAAATTACCTGATTATCTGAAAAAGAACTTTAATGATGGGACATATATTGGCTATCTGACTTAAAGATTTAGGCTTTGCACACATAATTGGAGACAGTGACAGTTTCAGTTAGATATTTTTTATTTCATGGAAATACAACATAATTTTCAATTCCTTTGTAGAACCATTTGTTGTACATTTTATTACTTCTCTCCATTTTTTTCATTGTATTTCAAAACAAGATCACTTGTACAACAATATAAACAAAAAAATCATGTCACAATAAGATCCAGGATGACAATAAGTTACACCCATCATGCTAGGGCTTAAAAACGTCTCAGAAATTTCACTTCATTTTTTTTTTATCGTAAAACAAATTAAGATTTTCAAATAGGAAGGAAAAACAAAAAAAAAACTGCTATGTCTGGACATGGGACCCAGGAAGCAACAGTGCCTTTGACAGGTACTTATAAAAGAGAATAAAAATGATGCAAAAGATCCTGAATGCAAGAAAGTAAATGAGATGAGTTCATGAGGATCCACTCACAACAGCAGTTCTGGGAGTTGTAGTTTTATGTACAGAATATTGGGGGATAAGACTCATTGTAATTTTTTTAACACTGCTAAAAACCAATGACGTGAAGGGCAAACACTGAGCATGTGCATCTCCGTTTCTGAAACTGCGGATTGTAACTCTCTCCCCTTTCCCTACAGAGTCCCTGTTGTGCTCAGACTAACGCAGTGTGAAAACGACAAAGAGGTATTTAAAACAACTTCCTTCATCTTCCGCATAAACCACACCATGACATCCAGTGAATTCGCAATGTTAAACAGCTCCACTGCTTAAGCACCTGTTCTGCATGAGACAAAAATAAAGAATAAATTAACCATCCTGAAAGGCAGCCCAGAAAATGAGGTGGCATTTTTTCAGTGAGTCGAAGCGAATACTGAGGATACGCATTACGTCCAAAACTGAAATAAGGAAAAAGAAAGTACCACACTCAATACTTCACTTTGTCCAACAGTTACATTTACAATGGAAAATAGAAGTTATAAAAGGTAAAAAGAATCTGGGGGAATCCTTAGCGAAGGGTTGGAGGATGATCTCTGGGAAAACGGGACAAAATAAAAGGATGGAAGTAAAGATGGAAGTCCTTAGTGTCCATCAATCGATGTTGCTCTGTATGGTTCAGGCGATTGGTGACGCAAATAACCTTCTCAGCTGACGGAGAAATGGGACTGTAGAGATAAATGACTAAGGGGCATGCAAAAAAAGAAGGGTTAAGATTATTGAAATAAAGGTAAAACAATAAGGCTTCTTTGCCTTCGGTGAGATCACAAGTGCCCGGGTATTTAAAGAAAAAACGATAATAGTCAAATATTAAAATATCACAATATCGACTAGTATATCCTTTGTGGTTAATTTAGTTATAGTTAAGTAGTTTCTTCACATTGACTTGAACATAAACGCTATTTTACTTCATTAGTCATGGGAACTGCAGACATGCCGGCTTTAAATTTTTGTCCCGTCAAGAAAGATCTCCGGGATCTGCTCTGATCTCTAAAGAATCTTACTGGGATGTTAAAAGGCAGAGATTCAAGGCAGAAGACAGAAGACAGCGGTGGAACAGGGCTGTCATACCATTCGAGGGTCTAAATGTGGGCCGTTTGAGGAGGTTCGTCTGCCACTGAAGAAAAGTGGTTTTAAAAAATGCTTGGAAAGAAGCGGCACCTCTTAAGGGCTCGTGTATTGAGGAGCGTCCCGCGCCAGGAGGGGGCGAGGCAAGACGAGGCGATACATAGAGGGATAATTTTTCCTTTAGCACGTGGTAGCCAGAGACTGGTGTATAGGAGGCTGGAAGCAGCGAACATGCTCCACTGTGGAACTGTCTGTTTCCACTGCCTTCATGTACTTGTTGAGGATGGCGAAGATCTCGTTGTTGAGGATCTGGTACTTTCGGATGCGGTCCGCCATTTTCTTCAAGGGCTGGAAAATATAAAGAAGCACTTTACACATTTTCTTTGAAGGACCATTTCTTGCACAGTACTGTGCAAAGGTTTTAGGCAGGTGTGAAAAATGCTGTAAACAAAGAATGCTTTCAAAAATGGAAGTGTTAATAATTTATTTTCATCAATCAACAAAATGCAGTGAATGAACAAAAGAGAAATCTAAATCAAATCAATATTTGGTGTGACCACCCTTTGCCTTCAAAACAGCATCAATTCTTCTAGGTACACTATCACGCAGTTTTTGAAAGAACTCGGCTGGTAGGTTGTTCCAAACATCTTGGAGAACTAACCACAGATCTATAATCCTATAATCCTACAAAATACTATAATGACTATAATCCTACAAAACCCCTGACTTTGTGCAAGTGTACCTATAAGAATTGATGCTGGTTTGAAGGCAAAAGGTAGTAACACCAAATATTGATTTGATTTAGATTTTTCTTTTGTTCGCTCACTTTGCATTTTGTAAACTGATAAAAATAAACAATCATCATTTATATTTCTGAAAGCATTCTTTGTTTACAGCATTTTTTCACACCTGCCTAAAACTTTTGCACAGTACTGTACATCCTGTTACTCCTCTCGATTTCTTTCATGGTATTTGAAAATAAGATAACTTGTACAACAATATGATTCAGTATAACAAGTTATAGCCGTCATGCTAAAGCAGGAGTCTTCAGCCTTTATCAGTCCAGGGACCCCCCACCCCAACCAGCCCCACTTAGACCTGATATTCATGATATTCATACCTACACTCTCCTACATATATGCAAATTATAAGTAACATGAGTGCTTTATAAAACTCATCAGATTTACTATTAACATTTTTTGACATTTATTATTTTTACAACTGACATTTTCTTTCTTACAATTAGCCGCCACTCTGTTATAGTTTCAGTTAAGGATGGACAAAGAATTAAGCTTATGTAGAAATGAAATACGAATGGATGAACTCTGCTAAACGTGTAAATAAAACCCCTCGCTAACAGGAGTGCTTTATAAATCTCATTTAGTTTATCATTTCTTGACATTTATTAGTTTTATTATACTGCCATTTTTCTTTCTTGCTGTCAGCCACAAAGAATTAATTAGGTTGGATGAAATATCTAATTTTGAAACTATTTCTGGGACAAAATAAAAGCTCCAGATGAAATAATTTAGCGAACCCCCTGCAGAACCTCTGCGGACCCCCTAGAGGTCATGGACCCCAAGTTGAAGACCAATGTGCTAAGGCATAAGAATAATATATCCGGATTTTCATAAACACACAAATTAACAACAAGCAAACAAGTCTTACGAAGATATAATACTTAAAAAGATTTTAAAAAAAGAGAGATCCTTAAAAAAGAAAAGAAACTAATTTGGTATTTGAACTCTTAAAGGGCCAAGCACCTTGATATATTTCAGAGCGCGTAACAGATTAAGTTCACAAAAGTCTAAAATGTCCTAAAAAATCAAATGCTGGCCTGCTAAATATTCCAAAAGCAAAGTACAAGCAATGTTGATTTGTCATTTGATTTTTGTTTGCCAACTGTATTATATATAAATTTTATTTTCACTTTGCAAATCATTAGAGCTACATTAAATGTGTAAAACAGGTTATTATTATTATTGTTGTTGTTATTATTATTACATGCATGCAAATCAATGTCCTAGGACACCCACCACATTCTTGATGATCTCGTCCTTGCCATCCTGCCTCTGCACCTTCAGCAGGTGGTAGCAGAAGTCGAAGAGGTCAAAGCGGCGCTGTTGACCCAACAGCACGATGATGGCACAGCCGGCCCAGTTCAGGCCGTCCCCGAAACACTGTCTAAAGGAAACGACACAACCAGAGACACACAGCTCAGTGGGAAGGTTCTTGTGAGTTGAACTTTACTTGTAAAGTGATTCTTTGCCATTGCGAACACATCACAGCACAGTGCTCAGTGCATCACCTCGAAATGTGACCTCTGCATTTGACATGGGCAGCTAACATGGGCCGCACCCGGGGAGCACTGCTTGGGGACCTCGGTGGTAACGTTACTGATCTGGGACTTGAACCGATGACCTTTCGATCACAGGGCCAACTCCCTAACTGTTAGGCTTTAGTCCAAACCAATATTACCCGACTGAAGAGCCCCTAGCTGACCTCCATAAACCCCCAACAGCGCACAAAGGAGCATAAGGCAATATAATACGCAAAAATGTAAAGACTCTGGATCAGAATTAATTGATATTCAGCCAACACCACGCTTGAGGCTCTTGACGTACTCGGCGGTGAACTCGTGCGTGCCCACTGGGATGCAGTAGACAAACTGCATGGCGCTCCAGAGTCGGTGGAACTCCATGCACTCGTCCACATGCATGACGCCGTTGGTGGGAGGAGGGCCGCGCCACACGCTGTCCTGCAGGAAGCTGCGGATGCGAGTGAGGATGACCTCGAACATGGAGAGACCGCAGCACAGGCGCTCCTTCGTCAACAGGTCTCCCTCCCGTGCTATGGCGATTTGCTGCACGGACCAGACATGAAAGTATCAACGACATGGTCCATAACGTTATCACACACAACAAACATCAAAACGGAATGTACACAAAAAAGTTCATACGGTTCCATTATTGAGGAATGACTACCGATTATTAATTAACTTCTGAATCATGATAATCACGATAAATGAATCAGGACAGTGCTGTGGTTTGTTTTTAAAAGTGTAGAAATACTACTATTACGACTTTCAATAATAAGCAGGTAATTATATACTGTATATAAATTAGCAATTCATTCATTCATTGCTAAATTATTGATTAATTCTTCTTTAAACAAAATTATTCGTTTAAAGGCGGTTCTGTAATTTTGAGACGCTCCCTAAGTCTACGGTGCTAAAACAATAAGGAAATTAAACAGTATAAGGGCCTTTGACCAACAAATTTTTTTTTGCGCTGGCAGCGCCTATTTTTAATACAAATCCCATGAGCTTCAGCGTTCAGAGCGCTAAGCGCCTTCAGCGGAAAACGCAACGCAGGTGAAGATGTTTTTTTTGGTGTAACGCTCGGAGCGCTTCAAATTGAAAACTTTTAGAACAGCGCTGGGCTGATCAATGTCACTTCTGCAGGACATACACAGTCAAGGACTCTCTAACAGTTAAGATAATCTCTTTCGGGTCGGCTAAACTAGCGATCTCAAAGGAACATGTTACAATGTTTACAAGAAATAGGAAAGAGCGTGGAAGTGCCCGATGATGCTTTCGTAACTCAACACCACCACGGCTGAGAGAATCGCTCTGGAAGTGAGGTTCTGACCGCTTTGGTGGACATAGGCCCTAATTGTGTGATGTGCCTTTGGGGTTGTAGTGTGGTGCGTTGCTTAGGGGCCGTTACAAAATTACAGAACTGTGTTTAAATGAATAATTTCTGAAATCTTATTTAAATGATACATTATTTAGCATATACACATAGATGTGTAATTATTACATTGTTTTAGTTAAAAAAACACTCCCCCATTGGTGGAATAAGCTCCCAAGTGCCGCAAGAACATGTGCATCCTTTTCCGTCTTCAAGAGCCTCCTGAAGACTCTTCTGTACAGAGAGCACCTCCTCTCTCAGATCCCTGCCCATCCTATATTTCCCCTGTCCAAACTTGCTGAGCGATACCTGCATCCCCCTACACTTAGAACTTACCACTTAGTACCCACTGTTAGTTCTTTCACGGCCCCAAGCTTGAATGTTTTTCCCCAATTGTAACTTGGTTTGAAAGAAAGCATCTGCCATGTGTAATGCAATGGAATGGAATGTGATGCAGCCATTTATCAGCAAACGTCTATTGACGGCACATTTACGACTTCTGAAAGCAAGAAAACCTCGGAGTGTGTCCGTTCCTCTCACCTGCGGCGTGCCCAGTCTCTCGATGAGAGGCACCAGATGCAGGGGAGCGTATTTGGCCTCCAGCCTCTTCATCCTCACCTCCAGCCGCTCCCCCTCTGCGGAGCAACGGCACCGAAATAAAACTCAGGGTCAGGTACAGGATCCTCTACTGATCCTCAACTCACCATGAGGAGAGAGTACAAAAAAGAGGTAAGGAAGCGGAAGTGCGTCTTCACCTTTAATGTAGACTCTGGGGAGAATATTCTGGAAGGGGGCTGCATGGAGTAAGTCACAGACCTCTTCCTGGGACTGAATTTGAGGGGGGAAAAGGCAGATAGACGGATGAGACGGTGATAAAGCAGATCTGTACGTGGAGGGAGTCTAAATGTGTCCCCCCGCCACACCCATGTGAATGATGGATTAGTCGTCCAGTGGTTTACACTGTGTGCATGACGATGTGAGAGAATGTCAGAGAAGAGACCCACGGTGAGCACGGGTTAATGGTTATAAGGCCATTGACCTCAATGTCATTCATTGTGTGCTACAGTCTATCTAAAACAGTAGATAACAGTTACGTTAAGTAAATATTTCAATGGTATATACAGAAGGCCCTCGGTAGAGAGGAGAAAACTGGTCCTACAATGCTGTTGTTATGATCCTGAGTGCCCTTACACCACCACTGGTGTTAGAGGCTCAGCTGAGAGTCTAACATTTATTGTAAAACTTTTCGGCATTTTTAAGAACGTCCCCAAGGACATCCATTGTGAGCTAAGTGTTGACCGATTATCGACCGGGACGATTATCGGGGGCCGATATTAGGTATTTTGTCGGTTATCAGTTTCGATGTTCAATTTTGACCGTCAGCGATATGAAGTAATTACAAGGTGTGCTACTGTGGCTCCACTGCCGTCTCTTCTCTCTGTGCCGTTCGCTCTCGACTCGCTGCTTCATTTAACGTCCTGCCCACAACAGTCTCTGGTTGGCTATATGTCACATGAGTAGTAGTCAATTAGCAACGTTGAAACCTTGTTGTCACCACACTCACTCCCAAGCGCAGCGTGACGCTCCGAGGAAGAGAGAGGAGAGTCAGCTGAGCTTGGTGTTTGTAAAATGCAAAATTTTGACAGATTTTCCTTTTTTTGGTATATCGGTTAACAGCCTGTTAACTAGGAATAATCAGTATCGATATCGGTGCCAAAAATCCAATAGCGGTCGACCTCTACTGTCAATACAGCACAGCACAGCACACAGTGCATCACAATAAAATGTGACCTCTGCATTTCACCCATCCGTGAAGGAGCAGTGGGCAGTTTTTTTTGGACAGCGCCCAGGGAGCAGTGCTTGGGGACGGTACCTTGTTCATGAATACCTCAGTGGTACCTTTAACGGTCCGGGACTTGAAGCGGTGACTTTCTGATCACGGTGGCAACTGGTATGTGGCAATGCATTCCTCTGTACTTGTGGTTGTGCCTGATGCCTTTTTGTTTTTTGTTCTACAAATTTTGGTGGGAACATTTTGACTCTCGATGTGGTTGAATTCAGACAAGTTCAAATCTACCGAGGGCCACTTGTATATTTAGTTTGGATACAGCAGACTCCTTTCTTAACCCTTTTTAAGCAGTGATGCACGATAATATCGGAAATTTTATCGGAATCGGCCGGCATTGCTTTTTTTTAACCGATGCTTAGATTTGCTCAATATTTTCAGCCGATATTTTGACACTTTTATCGTACATCAGAAAGGTAACGCTTGTACAAGGCGTGTGGGATTTTATAGGCCATCGTCTTATGTCTTAAAACGCACAGCGTTATTTTGTGCTAAATCTCTTGTCTTTACGCGCTCAACTCTGCTCAGCTGTAGCTGAATTGTGTGTTTGCCTCACTAAGCGAACGTGAGCTCGCACATGGGCTGTGTCCCGAGCCGCATACTACTGCACTTAATAGTATGGTAGCTAAGGCGATCTTATCATACTTTTGTATGCGGTAGTATGCATCTCAGGAAATAGCCAGAGCTTAACGGCTGTCAACACACTACGTAGTGCACATGGGAGTGTCACACGCACCCTATTTGACTTGGTACACCACATAGGGCGGGAAGTGACTTTGTCTTAAAATGTAGTGCACTACACTTGAAATGCTCCGCCCTCACTTGACTCTGCTTTCACGCTCGCTTGACTTGGCACTGTGTTGGAAATGTCAGAACTATGGCACTATTTCTGTGCCAAAATTCTGAACTTTGGCACACAAAACTCGGCATCGGCATCGGCATATATAAGCATGAAAATATCGGATATCGACATCGGCCAGTAATTCCCATATCGTGCATCCCTACTTTTAAGAAAGGGGGACTGTAGAGCAGTAAGGAAATAATTTCATCCAAAGATCTAAAAAAACCAAAACACAGATGAACATCAAATGAGAAGAAAAACAAAACAAAACACTGGTGCATCCACATTTGTCCCCCTGCAAGAAAGTGCAGCGTGTGTGATTAGTGGAATGAAGACGCAAACGCTTCGCCGTGTCACTTTCACCACAACGTCAGAAAGCCACCACGCGCACGCGCCCCAGGTTAGAACGGCGTCGAACGAGAGATCAGCGTGCATTGATCGGCCCGTGCATACGGTTAGGCTCGGAAAAGAGAGACACGTTTAGCAAAGAAATGAAGGAGAAGAAGTAGAAGAGACAGGCATCAGAAATGCAGCGCATGAAAGCACGAGCAGCAAGGCGGTGGCGTCCCACCTTGCCATGGACGTGTGGAATAGAACATTTCAATTCGATGTTTCTAAATCTAATTGTTTGGAATTGGAAATTTTTGTAAACCCATGGCAAAGAAGGACACCAGAGTGAGGAGGGAAAAACAGAATAGTGTGTAAGAATATAGCAAAAAGAGTCAGTGTGCTCTTTGTGTTTGGTCAAACGAGACCTAAATCCTTACCACCTGCAGTTGTTGCCAGCGTGTAATGAGAAATAAAGTTGCGTTTTAGAGGCAGATGGCGGCACTATCTTCTACCGACACGCAGCAGTGACACGCTCAAACAGACACCCACACACACACACACACACAAACGCTAAAACAAATCTGATGTTCAACAGGCATAAGAAAGTGCAGAAGCTTAGAAATGACACTCTCCCTAACACCCACACACACACACACATACACACACAAACACACACATTCACGCTGAGTCTAGTCTTGGCAGATTTTAAATGCATGACATGCTCTCATCCAAAAAGGTGGAATGTCAGAGTAAGAAAGACCGAGAGAGATCCTAAACAAAAGTGAGTCATCGAATAGACAACCAGCCGTGCATTAGAATGAGAGGGAGGGAGAAATACGGGGAGGGGACAAAGAGAGAGAGAGAGAGAAAGAGAGAGAGAGAGAGGGAGAGAGAGAGAGAAAGAGAGAGAGAGAGAGAGAGAGAGAGGGAGAGAGAGAGAGAGAGAGAGAGAGAAAGAGGAAAAGAAAGAGAATGAGAGAGGGAGAGAGAGTGAAAGAAAGAGAGAAAGAGAGAGAGAGAGAGAGCGAGAGAGAGGGAGAGGGAGGGAAAGAGAGAGATTAAAAGAGAGAGAGCGAGAGAGAGAGAGAGAGAGAGTGAGAGAGAGGAGAAAGAGCGAGAGAGAGAGTGAGAGAGAGCAAGAGAGAGAGGGACAGAGAGAGAGAGAGAAAGAGCGCGAGAGAGAGGGAGAAAGACAGCGAGAGAGAGAGCGAGAGAGTGAGAGCGAGAGTGACAGAGAGAGAGAGAGAGCGAGAGCGTAGGAGAGAGAGGGAGAAAGACAGCGCAAGAGAGAGAGTGAGAGAGAGAGAGAGAAAGACAAACAGAGGGAACGAGAGACAGAGAGAGAGAGAGCGTGGAGAGAGAGAAAGAGAGCAGAGAGAGAGGAGAGAAAAGAGAGAGAGAGAGGGAGAGAGAGCGTAGAGAGAAAGAGAGAGAGAAAAGAGAGAGAGAGAGAGAGAGAGAGAGCGAGACAGAGAGAGAGAGAGAAAAGAGAGAGCGTAGAGAGAAAGCGAGAGAGAGCGTAGGAGACAGCAAGAGAGAGAGAGAGAGAAAGAGAGGCGGTGAGAGAGAGGGAGAAAGAGAGCGTAGAGGATACAGAGAGAGCGCGAGAGCGAGAGAGAGTGACAGAGAGAGAGAGAGCTTAGAGAGAGAGAGCGTGAGAGAGAGAGAAAGAGAGGAGAGAGAGAGAGGAGAGAGAGAAGAGAGAAAGTAGAGAGAGAGAGAGAGAGAAAGAGAGAGAGAGAGAGAGAGAGAGAGAAAGAGAAAGAGGAAAGAGAGAGAGAGAGAGAGAGAAAGAGAGTGTGAGAGAGAGAGGGAGAAAGAGAGCGAGAGTGACAGAGAGAGCGCGAGAGAGAGAGTGACAGAGAGAGAGAGAGCGAGAGAGAGAGCGTGAGAGAGAGAGAAAGAGAGTGAGAGAGAGAGAGAGAGAGAAAGAGAGAGCTTAGAGAGAGAGAGAGAGAGAGAGAAAGAGAAAGAGAGAGCTTAGAGAGAGAGAGAGAGAGAGGGGGCTGGGAGGAAGGTCTCTGGTCTCACCAAAGCTTGCTCGATGAGGAGACAGAAGCAGAATGGCATTGCCAACCTCCTGAGACTCTGAACACGCCTGTCTTCAGCTCTCGGCATATTCACACAATATCCTTCAGCTGATGGTGAAGAACCCAGGATGCCTGGAACACACAAACACAAACACACACACACACGCCATGAGAAGTGCTGAAGTGTGTGGGAGAATGATTCAAGTGGTTGTCAGCAATTCTAGATAGGCGGTACGCAACTGAAACCACCTGGTGAGCTGCATCATGGCGGGAGACGGCAGATTTTAAGTATCACCTCTATCAGAGTTTTGGATTATTACTGCAGGATGGTGCCCTGAGCTGACAGAAAGAAAGAGGCGTGAGAGAAAACAACAAATTTTGGTTCAAACTTGGGAAAAGGTGACCAGTCTACTACCTAGAGTCAGACATACAAAGGGAAACCTTGTGCCTGATGCATTTACAAAACTTAAGATTCTCGTAAAAATGATGTGCACTAATGATTCATTATCTGTATGGAGACTATCAGACTGCTTCATCCCGAGAGCACTGCCTGGCAGTGGGCAACAACAACACGCCAACACACTCTCACTCCCACCTTACGGGGCTAATGTAGATTCACCAATCAACCTACAGTGCATGCTTTTGGCCCGTGGGAGGAAACTGGAGCACCTGGAGGAAACCCACACCCATACAGGAGAAGCGCACAAACTCCACACGGAAAGACCCAACGGCCAACCCGAACTGGACCCAGGGGACCTTCTTGCTGTGAGGCCACAGTGTTAATTAACCACCGCCTCCACCATGCCACCCGGTAGCATTATGCTCTTGCTCATTGTAAAGTGTACAGTAAAGTTTGAGTACTACTTTTAAGAGTGATGCTGATTTTGATCACTGGAAACAAACTTCTAATCATGTCTCTGCTAATAGTCCTTTTTTCTGTTTATATTGTGAAAATATAAACAAACCTTTCCTTAGCATTGGTCATTTGCAGCTATCGAATCAATTCCGATTCACAAGGTCATGATCCGATCTAGTTCTTTATCTTATCTGACATCGGTATTTAGAGATTTCGCGCCAATATTTCAGTTTGCTTTTGGTTATAAAACAACTTGTTTTAAAAACCGAATGTTGCCAAACATTGGCCTTTAGGCCAGACGGTGATTTGAGCGGAGCAGCTTCAGCCATGGCTCTATTTGGTTTCGGTTTTGCCGGTCTCATGTTTTTATAGATCTCCTTGCGCGGTCGCGAGAAGTAGTGCATAGCCGCAGGAAAAGATCCATCCGCGAATTTTTGAATCGATATCGTATTTTTCAAACGAGAATCGATATTGATAATCGATTTTTTGAACCCAGCCCTAGCAGCTATATATAGTTATTGAACAAAAAATGGATTCAGTTATTAAAGCCAAATATACTGTTTTGATAACTTTTCAACTGTAAATGTGAGTCCAGTGGATAAAAACATCTACAAGCCAAGTGTGCCCTCTACTGGACATACTACACAAACATTAACTACATGGTTAAAAATCTTTTAAAATTCTCATTTAGTGGCCAATTCTGATTTATTTCCAATACACTCCATCGGTCCATAATATCAATATATCAGCCGGGTCCTAATGTATAGTGAGGTATAGTGAGGATATTTAACCAATATTATCTTACTTTAAGTGCAGTACCAAACCACAACACGCACGGGTATATTTGTGCACACTGGTGTTGGTACACCCCGCCAAAGTGTTATGAGTTCCACGGCTATTTGTGTTCCCTGCCAATAGTAGGGTTGTTGAAATTAATCCCATAATCGATCCTGGGGCAGACCATCGATTATATTGGGATTTTGCACCGGTGGTTTGAACCCTAGTGGTTCGTGGCAACATTGCAGGTGGTCCGTGACATGCAATCCAGTTTTCCTACTGAAATCCCTTTATTCAAATGATTTCATTTGATCTATTTTTCAAAACATTTGCAGATGATTTGGAACCAGATGAAAACCCCAGGATTATATCCTAATGACACTGCTTGGTGATTTTCGGACTACGGCAAAAAAATTTAAGTTAAGAAGAACAGTCCGGTAGTAACTATGGCTGCCCGATCTGCGATCCATGCCCAATCTACGTGCACGTGAAGAACTGTAGAAAAAATGAGGGTGATGCATTGAAATATCGCATCAAATCAAATCGGCGACATGACAGTTTTTAACTGAATCATGACGCCACTGAAGGTTTACACCTGGAGGCCAATATTTTCTTAAATACCAGTGTACAGATGCAAATCACCAAAACCTATAGAGTACAGTTGCAATGGCACTAGTGTGGCACTTCCCTAAATGCTAGCGTTGATGCCACGGTCCATTTTTAGAGCTTGTAGGCCCTCTGGACACACAGAAAGAGCTAAAGAGGAGCACAATACTGCAACACAGTGATAAATAATGGACAGTACCAAGCTCTTGACAATCTTGAGCAGCTCCTCCATCACCACGGCGATGCCCTGGTAACCAAGGAGACGGCAGATGGTTTTGAAATGTGGCGGTCCCACGAAGTTCCTGTAGGAGCTGTAGATGTGGGAGTACGCGATGTTCAGGGGCTGGGAAGAAAAGAAGAATGGCAGTTTCAATACATCCTTTCTCTTTAGTATAATCAGTAGGCAGTGATCTAACTCTATATAAACTACTCAAACCGTTTTGTTGTAATAATTTAATCAGATGTTAAGAATTATTATTAACTAGATTATTCAGTCATATATTAGCACTAATGAAAATTTTACAATAGTCTGCAGGTTGTTTGGATTTTCAGTAAACCTGACAAATAGTCACAGACCCCAGTTCCTGCACAAGTACTTGATGAACCAAATGAATGGAAATGAAGGTGTATGTTTTCTGTAGAATTCTTTGGCAAAAAAAAAACAGCTTTGGTCTCTCAGAAAACCCCATTTTTGCCCCAGTGCTGATATTTAGTAGTGCGAACCATCTTCCAAATGACAAAAAATGCTGTCACAAACAGAGTATACGCGACAATGCAAAATAAACAACAGAGCGTAATATGAAACAAGAAACATCTTCATTTCATCCTTCGATATTAGGGATCCACTGATCCAACTTTTTCATTTCCGATACCAAAGCTTACACTTAGGCTTTGGGTTTCGGCCGATCCTGATACCGATTCCAGTTTTTAATGAATAAGTTGTGTATTTTTTTTGAGGAGGAGATTATTCTGTTACGCAATAATTACATACCCATATCTATATGCTAAATTATTATTCAAATAAGCTCTTGAAAATGACTTGTTAAAACACAGTTCTGTAATTTTGTGACCGTCCCTAATCCCGCGGTGCTAAACGATCAGAAGCATGAAAAGAGAGCTGGTGTTGTTAAGGAAATTTAAAAGTATAATTCCGTGATTTGCTTTCGAGGTTGCAGTGCTTTTTCTGCTCATTGTCATATCAATATGTACGTATTAGTGTGAATGTCGAAAATAAACCAGCTTTACCGCAGTGACACTTCCCATGTATAACAAATTGCCACCGATATCCAATCAAGGTATCTGAGTCGTTATCGGACCAATATCCGATCCGTGTTTCGGATCAGTGCACCCCTATCCGATATACAGTACATCCTCACACTGTACAGCCCTCATACTGCGCAGCACATTTTACATCTCAAATCAGTGCAATGACTGAAATATTTCGATATATCTGAAATCAGGAGCTATTTCGGCTCTAGGGTTAGCACGTTCGATGCTTTTGCCACAGCTGTCTACCCACCTTGGAGCCGTACAGGTAGTAAGGCTGAACGTTGGCAGGCTTGTCTCTCTGAGGCTCCTGGGTGAAGGGAATGGCCGTGCGAACAAATCTGCAACACACAGGAAACACCACTTACAACACAAAGTCCAGGACTGCGCCCTCCCTTAAATCGAGATGTCAGATCTAGACTCATTTGCCATCTGCCATGTAAGAGGCCCACCTGTTGGTGGAGCCGTTGTAGCAGTAATTTGGCAAAAAGTCGAAGTTGAGCTCCCAGAAGACGTGCAGCGTGATGCGGCCGTACGGGGCAGACACGTTGTGGTTGGCCTCCCGGAACATGGCGTCAAAACTGTCCAGGGTCATGTGCTTGGAGAGTAGGCGGTGAGTCAGTCTGTTGATTTCCAAAAGCCACTCTAGCTCCTACGAAAAATACAGAGAGTTTGAGAGAACAGATGAAGAGAAAGTGAAGGAGAAATCTGTGGTCAGCCAAAAGGAACTTCATGTTTCAAATTCAGACTTAAGAAAAACTCATTTGTTTTTCCTTTACCACTATGGAGGTGAGGTCTTCACTCTCGAAGCGGCTGATGGCCTGGTCCAGCGATTTGTACATGGCTGCGGAAATCCTCTGGGTGATCAGCCTGTTCAGGTCGATGGAGCGACCCAGAAGCTAGCAAGACACATACACAAACACACAAAGGTAAGAACACACACACTGTCACGTCTGCGCCGTCTCAGCCCTGCCCCCGGCGATCCAGGCAGCCGGAATTCTAGCTGGGGATTGCTTTCACCTTTTGGTGATTATTTAGTGCACCTGTGTTTGATTATGTTGCTCCGTTTGGTCGTCACGTTATTCACTTTGGTTCCTGTTTTGACATCCGGGTTTGCATATCACGCTGGCGAACACCGGTTTTGAATTTGTTTACTTCCATAATTTAAGCGAGCTCAACCCGGAGCTCGTCGTCCAGTCACCATTGCCTTTACCCTTTGTTTGATCTGTTACAGAGTGTTTGAGTTCGTTGCCCACAGCCACCTGCTACTCTACCAGGAAGCACAGCTCCCGTAATCTCACTATCCCGGAGGGTCTCTGGAATTGTCGTCTGAGCTGATTATAGTTGGTTTCACTTTACTCTGAGAACGCGGAGCGATTGACGCGAGCCGGAGCTGGTGTCCTATCGGGTACTTCAACGTGTTTGGTGAGCCTGCAGCTTGGTCGACGGTAGGGCTGCAACAAACGACTATTTTTGTAATTGAGTAATCTATCGATTATTTTATCGATTAATAGAGTAATCGGATAAAAAATGTAAATGAAAATGACAATACATTTGTTATTAGGCTTATTCTAGTGTGAGTAGAAGTTAGTCAAATACGCTTTATGTTGTTGTATTCAGTTGAAAATGAAGAAACATGAAGTTCAAGGGTCATTTTGAATCAATTTGGCCAATAAAATGAGTTGCTTTTGGCCTTTCTGGAAGAGAACTGCATTTCCCACAATCCCCTGCGCACGCCGCGGCGCGTCACAATAAAGGGTTCAGCGCGTTCCGGAATGAACTTATAAAAAAAAATCGTTGGGAAAATCTTAATAAATGTCTGTATTGTGAGTAGAACGCTGGTTGATGTGGTTATTTATCAGCTAAATTACGCGTTTTGTCTGTAATAAAGGGGATGTTTTGACGGAAACGGAGCGTTTTAGCGAGTAATGGCGCTTACAAACAGCGCATTTACATCACAAAAAATGTCATTTATGCGTTTTCATGAATTTACTTCTGTTTTTGTGCACGGAATATCTCACAAATACGTTCACAAACAGAGGGATCTATTCTCGCCTTGATCGTGCCACTGAAAATATTGTGCGTCATTAATAAGCAACTGTGTGAAACGCAAGCAGCGCATGCTGTAGCCATTTAAATGACTTAAACGAAGCTTCGATTCTAGAAAAATTGCCTCGACCATTTTTTGTAATCGAATTATTCGAGTTACTCGAATAATCGTTTCAGCTCTAGTCGACGGTATTGCTTTTATTTGGACTTTTGCAAATAAAAGTGAGTAATGTTTCACTCAACTCCTGCATCATCTCTACCCTCACAAAGGGTTCTCAAGGGAGTGTGACACACATACAAGCTCTTGGTTGTCATTTTCTAAAAAATTATTATTACCTTTTAAGGCCTCATGTTTTCATGCTGACAACATTGTTAAACAAAATAAAACATATTGCTAAATTCTTAAAATGAATTAAATATCTGAAGTGTGTGGCTTGAATTAAAATTTCCTTCCAATAATGGCGTGTACAGATCACAATCCCCTTCACATTACATGCAACATCCAGATCAGTTCTCGATCATTTTCAGTCTTGCATTGGTGTTGACCCTCATTTTGGTTTTGCATCTTGTGAATGGGCCAAATTCTGGAATCATAACTGTGTACTAGAGGTCGACCGATATTGGTTTTCAGGGCTGATACTGAAACCAATTATTGCTAGCCGATAATCGGTCGACCCTTACAGTGCACGTGTGTGAACATCATACATGTCATTCAGAAGTTTGAGGCGTAAAAAAGTCAGCAGTGAATCTATTCCTGATAAATTTATGTCTTGGCTGTTTCGTATGCAGCAAATGCCTCAAACTTCTGGGATCGTAACAGTGTGTGTGTGTGAGTTTGTGCTTCATACCTGCACATGCCTCTGTTTGAGCAGAGTCTCATAGCGGTTGGAGGGAGGGTACGGTATGATCACGCCATAGTTCTTACACTCCGCCCGGAAACGCTTGTCCAAGAGGACACTGAGACAGAGGCATTCATCACGTCAATGCAAAAAGATATTACTGGACATAATGAATGAATGAATGAATGAACGGTGAGATTAGGCCTGTAAATGTTCACCTTCCTGCCATCGCTTTGTAGTAGGCAAATATCTGGTCGGCCAATTTGTAGACGAACTGATCGAAACAGAGGTTCACCTAAAGAACAAAACAAAGCAATCAGCTTAGATTCATTACTTTAAACACTTTTCTCACGGCTGCAATGTGAGATCTTAAAGGCTCTACCTCAGCCTCTATCTCATCGTAGAGGAACTGCTTCTTGAACTTGGTAAGAGCGTAATAAGCGCTGTCGTTATAGAGGTCCAGAGGATATAAAACATATCTGAAATAAAAAGAGAAAGTACAATTGTGAATTGATTAAAAATATATTAAAACGGGGGTTAAATGATGACAATGTTTGCAGCACTAACTCCATCATGGAGGGCTCTTTGGTCTCCAGGATGTGGTCAGTGAGGATCCAGGGCATGGACATCTCGATGGGGAACTGGATGCGGCGTCCCATGGTGAGCTCCAGGAAAAACTCTCGGAACCAGAGCTGGGACAAATCACAGCACTGCTGCAGGGCCTCTGAGAACCCACCAAGAGAAGACGATAGAAATCAGGAGACGATCATATTCATCACCATTAATAAGCAAACCTCAGAAAGTCTTAAAGAGGCTGTAAGTGCACCAGTGTGTCACAGTCTTTTAAGACGTAAGAGAATTTTCCTTCTCTATGGAGGCGTTTTCTCACCGCTGAAGTTGAGCAGGTGGGTGTAGAAGAAGGACTGCTTGTGGAAATCCTCTATGGCCTGTACAATGGGGCCGTCCAAGCTGCTGCGCAGGGTCTTTTTAGAGCCGCTCTTATCCGCTATCAGAGACTCCAACATGGTACGCACCATGTACAGCTGCGGGAATGGAAATGGAAAAAACTAGCTGAAATCAGTGAAATATGTGCAAACATGAGGATGAATTCACAAATTCACAAAAATCCATTTTTTTAGGTCTTACACAGTACGCATCTTGCAGTGACTTTTACATAATCTTGATATCATCTTAATCATCATACATAATCTTAGTATGAATCACATATTCAGTGCAAGATTCCGGTACTGACAACGTACAGCGACTACCTATTGCAGGATATGAGGCAGATTCATACTAGAAATATGAGTAATGCTCTATATATGAATATTCACAAGAAAGTAGAACAGCAGCGACGGAGGAATCTTTAGTTACTGTATATCAAGTGTCATAGTCTCATGAAGAACTAAATTTTCTCTTCTGCCCTACACTTTTCTAGATAAATAGCTCCAGTAGAATCCTAGTTAATGCTAGCAAAAATGAGTGAAGTAGAACCACATTGACCCACTGAGCTTGCTTCCCCTGACTGCCCCAAGTCGCTCCAGGGAGACTGTCCCAGTAATGAGGAACTGGAAATTGCTCTGGATAAGAGCGCCACACTAAATGTAAATGTAGTGTTACCAAAAGTAAACTGGATTTCTGTAACCGAACCAAAGATCACAGCCTCAGAGCGCAGTTCAGGAAGACACAACCGTGATACGCGCTACATATTAGATACCGTCTGTCACAAGGTTATGGCTTGTTGACATATTTTCCCCATTTTTTTCTTATTCAACCATCTCCCAAAAAGAGGTGTGAGCAAAACCATGGGTGGCAAAAACACAAGTAAGAACTGAAATGTGCACTACAACCCCAGGCCCGTCTGTAAATGTGGTCTTAAAGTATCAATAATCTTCTTATAACCGTTATATATCAATATTTATGGCACAAGCCTTAAGGATTACTGGTTCTATTAACTTGCTCATTTTGACTACAGCGCATGGGAGCCATAATGTAATGTCAGCTTGGTGGTGTAAATTCTCTCTAATTAATTGTCCATTAGTTTTGTCTGCTTAACGCAAAGTATTACCTGTAGTTCATGCAGTCCTAATATCAACCAGAATCCTACTGAAATAGTCCAATAAATGTAAAATTTTTTCCATTATTTCTAGTGTTACTTTTACTTGAAGACACTTTCATCACTTGAGCGATACAAGTATCTTCAAGTGAAAGCAACACTAGAAACTGCAATGTGCAATTACTAGCAGACCAGCAAAAGATCAAGATCAAGTTTCTACACACCTGTGTGCTCGAGGGGCCCACAGCCCGACGAGGCACCTTGATGTCAAAACCTCCTTTCGGGTCCTTCTCCCCCCTCAGACAGGGGTCGTTGGGTGGCTCTCTGCCTCCCTCCCAGTCGCAGATGGTTTTTCGAATGGCCTGAAGCACACTGGAGGCACACAAGTGAACAAACTGTCAGTGTTCTGACCATGTGGATGTAAGTCAGAATTCTGCAGGACCCTAATGTAGTGGGCCAACTCAGCCCTCAGATTGGGTCACCCAAGGTGACATGGACTACTGAGCTCCGGTTCTAGTGGTCTCCACTTAAAGAGGATGGATTTTGCTGCACCCTGCTCAGTATGCGCCCAATTAAAAACCCCCGTCAGCCTCCTGCTGGACTACTGCAGTCACTTTGTTACCATCATTATGCTTGGTCTCACTTGGGTACGGATTTTATGACCCATCTGCCCAAATGAGGGGTCATGGTTGTAGTGGACCAGTTTTCAAAAAGGCTTCCACAGCCCTGTAAACTGCCCAGTTCCCTTCTCTCACCTGATCAAGACGTTCTTCTTCTTGCGCACGGCCTGCCGCAGCGGCTCCCTCAGTGTGACCTGGGCGAAGTCCTGCAGCGCGGCGTAAATGGTGTTCCTGATGGCCTGGTTGAAGACGCTCTCCATGCGGCCCATCAGCACCTGCAGGCCCTTGATCATAGCGATCACCTCCACCAGGGCAAACTTCTCCTCGCTGGTGTAATTGTAGCGCGTGGCTCTCTCGTACTCCTCAGCCGTGCCGGGGCAGTCCTTGTTACAGAACTTGTCGGTGGGGTGTACTAGTTTCCACGAGTACTGGTGGCAGATGTTGAGAGAAAGACAGAAACGTGAGTCACCCTTACAATACCATTTGTTTATGTGTTTCAGTAGTGTTTCTTCACCACAACAGGCTAGGCTCGCTACACTACCAAGAAGCACGGCTCTCGAGAGCTTGCTGCACCACAGCTACGTCAGAGCTGATTGGCTCTTACCTTCGCTGTTGCTACGTGGACAGTGAATGCACGACGCGAGCAAGAGACAAGACAGGTTCCTCCAAATGCAGCACACACACAATGAGCGCACTCACCACCTCCATGACGTGAGTGCTCCACTTGGAGAGCAGCTGCAGGCCCCTGAGCGCCAGGTCAAACAGCTCCCTATACTCCTCGTCCGACTTCTGGCTGTCCAGGCCGGAGCCAGTCACCACCTCGCTGTTGCTGTAGCGAGCCAGCTCCGAGATGAAGCGGATGTGATCGTCCCTGATCTGCACCATCTGCTCACATAGGTTGTACTGGGGGCTGATGCTGCTCTGGATGCAGGTCCACCTGAGAAAGAAAGAGAAAGAGTGAGGGGGACAGTGAAGGACTGGCTTTTCTAACAAGACAGATGGCAGCAAAAATCGAACAATGCCAGCTAGCATGGTTAGCCATTTACCAGCAAAACTTTCGCTGAATATGACCATTGTGCGCTACCATCATTAGCTTTTTTCCATTACTTTCTAAAAAGTGAAATGGCAGTGAAAAGCTGACAGTACAGAAAATTTATGCAAGGACAAGTAACATTTAGCAGTCCCCTCTAACTAAAATTTAAGAGTTGGCCACTAATTTGCAGCAAGGTCATATTTTCACAGGCAAATTAGGTTTGAGGCAAACTTTTGGTGGACTTGTGTGCAAGCGCGCGGTGGACTTCTAGCAAACTTATACATTTGTCACCTAAAGTTAACTACAAGTTTGCTATTACTGGCAAATTGATTTGGCAAATCACTGGCAATTTGTCATTGTTGCCAGAACATTGCCACAAGTTTGCCACTAGTAGCTGACAATAGCAAACTTGTGGCAGCATAGTCTGGCCACTGTTCGCCACAAATGAACCACAAGTTTGCAGACAACCTGCCGCAAACATTTTGTTGTTGTTTCAAGAGAAACTTGAGTAAAAAGCTAACAAAGCTACAAATAATCACTTGATGCTAGCGCTGTTTGCTTTTTATCAGTTTTTTTAACAAAACCTAAAACTAATAATGCTGTAATCATGTGTTGCATAATGCTAAATATGACTAAATAGATCACTTCATGAGGCTGGACTTAAGATTTAACATTATAATTAAAGTACACAACTCATTATGAAATAATTAGCAGCTCTCAGTGTGAATTTCTGTGTGTATTTACCCACTTGCATGACTACGTTTCCAGTGACTGTTAGTACTGTTAGCTTTTTATCAGTGTTCACTGTATTTTATAAGGGCAAATTTGGTCATGAGACAGAGTAGAGTGATTGGAAGTGTGAAAATGTTAAAATTGTCCCGATTAAAGAACCAAGTGTTCACTCACTTTGACTTGTTCTCCTCATAGTGCGCGCTGGTCTCAATGTAGCGAGACAGTTCAATCTGCATGTCACCAAACAGGGGCACCACTTGGAGCTGTGGTCAGTCAAACACAAACAAAATTTAAGCCATAAACAAACAGAACACAATTTCTGGCAGAAGTCACTCTTTTATGAGAGTGGTAAGGGATTTGTATGGTTAGAATTTTAATGACACTCCTGCTCTAAGCATTGGTACTGCTTATGGTACTGGTACTTTTACTGGTAAATAACAAAATATACAAACTGTGTGTCAGTCTGTCAAAAACCTGCATTTCTTGTATGAATGTGATGGATTTTTGGTAAATATTTCGACAGATTGCTCATATCTACGGTGGCCGAGAGAGCGCAACGCGCTGCAACTTCAGAAAACACATGCAAACAGAAAAAAACGACAACAAATTAAGAAAACATCTCCATCAGTTTGACAACACAGGCGCTGCAAACACAGAAACGCGCTGCAAATTCTCACAACACAACCAAACACAGAAACGCGCTGCAAACACACGAACGCGCTGCAAACACACGAACGCGCTGCAAACACACGAACGCGCTGCAAATACAGGAAGGCGCTGCAAATAGCACGGACCACAACGGAAATGTTTCAGGGGGACCTCAAAAAGTGACGAACCCATCTGGGACCTGATTATTTGGTCAGAGCAGAGGTGTTGTCCGTGAACTAAAAGGTGAGTTTTTCTTTTTTTTTTATTTTAACAACCTGATCATACGATTCATTGGTCTTTTGGATATTATTAGACTATGTGTGTGATTCGTCAGATTAGTCTAATAATGGTATGATCAGGATGTTAAAATAAACAAAAAAAAAAACCTCACCTTTTAGTTCACGGACAACACCTCTGCTCTGACCAAATAATCAGGTCCCAGATGGGTTCGTCACTTTTTGAGGTCCCCCTGAAACATTTCCGTTGTGGTCCGTGCTGTTTGCAGCGCCTTCCTGTATTTGTAGCGCGTTCGTGTGTTTGCAGCGCGTTTCTGTGTTTGGCTGTGTTGTGAGAATTTGCAGCGCGTTTCCGTATTTGCAGCGCCTGTGTTGTCAAACTGATGGAGATGTTTTCTTAATTTGTTGTCGTTTTTTTCTGTTTGCATGTGTTTTCTGAAGTTGCAGCGCGTTGAGCTCTCTCGGCCACCGTACATATCTGCTGCACTCATGTTAATAAGCACAATAAGTCAAAGTTATTAATATACAGGGTTCCTGCACATTTTCCGTTTCAAAATTCCAGATTTTTTCCACAATCAATTTCAGACTTCGTAACTTATAACTACTTATTTATTTAAACAAATCACACAATAAATAACACAAAATCCAACTGTAAACATGTACTGTACATCACATTGTACTGTACATCACCATACAAAATGCCAAGTTATGGCATATCATAATATTTAGTAGAGCCCAAAATGTGTATCAGCAGCCCTGGGTAAGTAGCTACACTACCACATAAAACTGCAACATGTTCAATGCACTGTATTTTATTCAGTAATGCTTAAACTCGCAATGCATTGTTCCTTTTTGACCGTTAGGCACTGAACTTCATGTTGGACTGTGTAACGTTAAGCCCAATGAGGCAACGTAAAATAGTTCACTGCTGTCAGATGTGCTACAACAATGTTCCAGCAAAAGTCTGGAAACACAAATATTTCTTCAAACCCTATTTTCCATTTTCCATACTAATACAGACCTGGAAATGACTAAAATCAAATTTCACACTTTTCTGCATAAAAACCCAGAATATATATTTAACAGAGAACTATCTACACCTAAATGAGAGACACTTTTGAGTTTGGGAATAGCAAAAATGTGTTAAAGATAACTGTTTTATTCAGTAAGAGGGATGGTCAGGAGAAATGAGAATGACAACTTTTACAGAGCAATAATAAATCTACCTTCTTAATTTCTAAAATTATCAATATCAGTGCCCATAACATCAGAGCTTTTTGATACTCTTTAACAATACAGCCCTGGGTTTCAGTACCCATCCCTAGATGTGGTGGTCTAGGGTGTCCATGTAGTTAGGAAATGGAAGTTGCTCTGGATAACTGTAAATTTGCCGTAAATGTAAATTTGGAGCCGACCTTGAAGAACTTGTCGATTTTGCTGAGGTTTATCCTCTTCTTGGCATCCAACTTGTAGATGTTGCTGACGTTTCCGTCCATCAGGTAAAGGCCGAAGCCCATCACCTGGAACATACAGGCAGACGAGTCACAACCGTGAAACCACAAATCTCTGCTTTCAGCTTGACCAAATAAGTCATGACTGAGGCAAAAGACCAGCTGCAGATGTGTCCACTTATTTGATGCTCAATTGAGTTAATTTACTCCCATCCTCTACTTAAGAGACTGTACAACTTTTGGTCTTGGAATACAGGCATTTGGCAGCAACCATATAGATTCACTGTAGATTAAAAAAAAAAAATCTAATTATTATATTTGTGCTTAAACACATATAGTTGACAAGTGTTGATACATTTCATCATGTATTTTTATACAATATGGGTAGTGTTCATTGGAAACTTTATCATTCTCAAACCGCTATTCAAGGCCATTACATCAAAAACTGACATTTAAAGGTTTTATTCACCACAAAAATCGTGATTCATCATTTCCTTATCAGCACTGGAAGCAGCCCTGGCTACACTAATACCAGTCAGCCCACTGTAATCTCTATTTCACTTATTTATAATAAACACTCCTGTGTGTCACGCCGTGCTTGTTAACAGGCAATGTGTTAATTGCAATAGCTGAGACACCTTCAGTAGCATGTGTTTCTCGCTGGGCGTCAGGTACATCTTATTCTCATAGTAATCCACGCAGATGTTGACAATGTCAGCCAGCAGCTCCTCGTAACCGGGGATCACCTCCAACTGCTGATGCAGACACTGCAAAAACAAGCATCAGAACAACATAATAAACCCGTAGACTATGCTGTGGCAACTGTCAAAGTAGAAAAATTGTCCTGACCTCAGTATTTAAATCAATACCTCAATGAAATTCATTCAAAATGTTTTTGTTCACCGTGAAAAGTTTCAATAGCTACAGCAGCAGCAGTGTTATTCTGAAGGCAAATGCTATTTAGATTTGTTTGTTTTCATTAGTAAGAAGAACATTTTAATATTGTTAATATTATATTTATTACACTCACTGCTACCCTAAATTTGCATTAAATACTTGTTTGAGACAATAAGGACACTAGAATCTGGACAACCTTTTGAAAGGATAATTATGAATGATCAGTGTAATTAAAGACAATTTAAGGTATAATCAAAGGGATTATAGTTAGGGATGGGCGATATACATATCAAATATACTTGATGTATCTCGGCTTGTTCCACATGCGATGTAGTAAATGACTCGTGAATACTGAGTACGAATCCTAACATTAATGTTAAACAGACAGAGTGTACGTCACTTTCGATTTCGCCTCTCTGCCCTCTCGAAGCAGACAGCTCACTCCCCTGCTCATACAGAAAACTCTCTTGCGAATTGTGTGTTGTTTTACTCTGGTGAAAATGAAGATTGACGGTGGCATCGGCGAATCAGCTGTCAGACCGGGGCTGTGCTTAGAATTTATCTACATAACGGAGCTGCAAGATGGAGCATTTACACGATCGCCCACTGTTATTCTGTGCCCAAAACAAAACTAAATGCGTAAACGCACATAAATGACGATGTAAACGTGCTGTGCGTGGGCGCCCGCGACTATGCGATATGGAAAGCCCTCACTAACAAAAATGCTCCAATTCAGTCAAATCTTCCCCTTTATTACAGACAAAAACCCCTATTTTAGCTGACAAATAACAACCAGAGTTCTACTCACAATACAGCTATTGCGACGTGGTCCAAGTCGCGGCACAAGGGATTGTGGGAAATGTCGAGAGAATATATCGAGATATACCACGATATTATTTTCGGGACATATCGCCCAGTCCTAATTATAGTTATTAATACCCATGTACAATTAACTGACTAACTTAATAGATTAATCTGAAGAAAAGTAGTAGTGCCGCCCTAACACAGATGATATTCCACTCTACCTGAGTGATTCTGTTGTGGTTGGCTAAGAACATGGAGAGATTTTGGGACTCCTGGATGGACTGTGGATCAGCCATCTTTCTGAGGAACTGAGCAGCTCTGCAAGTTAAAAAAGGGACAAGACATTAAATGGAAGCTAGTCTAACAGTCCATGGAAACAACACTCATATCATATTCAAGAGCATTTCCCCACTCACCTTTTGTAAGCGGAATGGTCGTTCTTGACGCTGCATTTCATGTTCTTGAGCTCGTCCAGGACGGCAAACATGTTGATGAATTTGCCCAGCGTGAGCAAGTAGGCCTCGGAGACGAAGTCCTTCCTGCGTTCGGCATGGCACAGACGTTTGACCTCGCTGCAGAAGCGCTCGATGGCCTTACGCTACAACACAGTTCCAGATGTGTTAGCGCTCTGTAACAGCAGCTGCATCTCAGACAGCGAATCCAGTGTGAAAAGGCTAAATCTGCAATGGCTCCCGATTTGAAATAGAGGTTACTGTTTGGACAGATTTCACAGGATAAGCGTCTCTGTGCTTTCAGGTGTGTGGCATTCTAGTGTAATCTAGCTATTCTGTTTTCACATAGTGTTTATACTTATTCATGTATATGTACAGTATATACACTGTGCACATATGTGTGTGTATGTATAGAATTATAGGGGAGTAACAGTTCTCCAAATCCATGGTTCGGTTTGGACCTCGGGCTTTAACGTATCGTTTGGTTGATACCTTGTTTTGTTCTGGTGAAGTAGTGAAAAGGAAAAAATAAGGAATATAATTCTGGGTTTAATTAAACCACCACAAAATGTTACCCCAGGGACGTAGGCATGCTATTTTTCTGCATTGAACTAATACAAAAGTGAAAAAAAATATTCCAGTTATTAAAATATTTTATACTAGGATATTGAGAGCTTCATTTAAGCCTAGGGGCTGTTCCATCTATACCTGGAAGTACATGAACTTCATGAGCTTGGTGACCTCCGGCTCCAGCACCTCTACAGTTTTCTCATAGATCTCCACTCTGTTGGGCTGCTCGTTGCACTTCACCTGTGAAACACAAGAGGGCTCCATCACACAGGCTGCCAGCAGTAGGAGCAGAAGGAAGGTAGTAATCCTCTTCTGCTTAGATCCACAAAGTGCAATCAAACTGTCTCATGTGGGCCAAAAACTAAAGCCACAACAGTGGACTTAATGTTCCACCTGAAACACACTAAAAATAACACTGGTAAAAAATTCACACTAAGGTTTTTGTCATCAAGATATACCAAGAAAAACCAATTTGATTTTCTCAAGTAATTACGGGATGCACCGGAAATTCAGCCACCGAAATTTTCGGTGTTCGGCCGAAAGACTTTTTAAACAGGGCCGATACAGGATGGCGTGATGTGATCAATCCAAGAAAGGTGAAAATAAAAAAGTAAGAATTGGCTTTTAAATATGAGCGGACAGTCTCAGCCGGCATCTGCCTTTAAATGATTAAAGTCAAACGGAAGGAGATATTGTCTGACATAATCACTCGCGATCGTCCCCTCGCTACCTGCAATCTGTTCCAGAAAGGTGTCTAAAGTACAGGCAGAGGTCTCGGTCGCTATGACGGCTTCCGTCCATCGGACTCTAGCTGTGATGGAACTCACTGTCTGTGAAGTGATGTTATCAGTAGGCATGGTATAGAATTTTGGATGGCCCACTTCGATAGCTTTCTTATTAGAATGTTTATTATGCAGCTCGCCGGTCAGCTGTGTAAACAAACGTGCATGTGAGTTTGAGCAGTGTGTTCAGTCAGATCTTCCTCATTATTACAGACAAAACTCATATTTTAGCTGAAAAAAACAAAAACAACCAGCGTTCTACTCACAATATAGCCCTTTATAAATAATTTCTAGTGATTATTTTGGGCGCACAGTAATCATGTAATTGTGACACGACCCTCGTGGCACACTAGGGGATTGTGAGAAATGTAGTACTTTCCCAGAAAGCCCAAATCAGCTCATTTTATATGCCAAAATTACCCAAGATTTCAGTATTTCTTCATTTAAAATTGATCAGAAATGTTAGAAAGTAACCAATAGGAAAAGATAAATAAAGAAAAAAAATCATTTCTTGTTATCAAATAATTTATTCTGTTTCCAGATGGATACCAAATGAATAAAGAAGTATTTCTGCCTGGCACAAACCTTATTGTTCTTCTCACTACTAAGCCACAGAATGTCTCTGTATAATAAAAAGTCAATAAAACACAACCTGTTACTATTACTAGTAGTTACATCTACAGTTCCAGCACTTTTATACTACATAAAACTAAAATAAATAATATCAAATAATTTATTAATAACTGTTCACATTTGTTGTGTAGTGTTAAAATGCACTTGACTTTAAAGCACTTTGTGTTTTCTGAGAGAAGATATTTAATTTTACAATCTTTCAGCAGTCAGTTAAAGGTCCGTAGTCTATTCACGAGTGGGGCCAAGTAAAACATTGTATTTATTTGATATTGTGCATTGTTGTAATGTCAGCATTCAGTGCTAAATAAATATTTTTATAGTTTTTTAATTGATTTAATCTTTGAAGCATGCCTTGACTTTAGTGAGGTAACTACACACAGTCCCAGCCATTATGGTACAAAAACTGGTATAATAATTTTTTTTTTGGCGTTTCGATTTTCGGCCAAGTGTTTGCTCATTTTCGGTTTTCCGTTTCGGTGCATCCCTAGTAATATTTCCTACTTTCACGTGAACTGCGTGAGTTGGAAAATCCTAAAAAATAGGGTTTACCCTGATAAACAACCGGTCAGTGAGGTTCAACTGATTCAGAGAAAGACATAAATACCTTGTGGTTACATGCCAGCCACTCAAAGGAAGTTAAAGCATTTAATACCATGTTTAATTGCACTTAAGTTGGAAAGTAGGTTTGATTTTAATATATATTTTGATTTTAAATAATGGAATCAATACAATGAGCGGAAGCACTCAGAAAGCAAACACAGAGGTGTTCAAAAGGTCAAAACAACATTCATGTAGATTCATGTAGATAAATCTAAGCAAATCTATAGATGATGCACTTTCATGTGCATCATCACAATGTTATACATATAATACGTATGTAATGTATACGTAATAAGCAGTAAGGCTGTATTGTTACCTGAGGAATAGCTCTGGAGCAACTCCTCCATGTGTACAACATCACAGCGTATTCATGTCCCTCCTCCAGCATTTCATTCTGAAAAAAGAGACACAGATGATCATGAGACGGGCAAATTATTGAACACACTGTACATCTTCCTACACATACCAGTAATGAGCTGTAACCTCCTTTCAAGTTTGAAAAGCCATAACTGTGACTGAAAACATCAAGTGAAAGTGAGTGATTATTTGCCATTGTGAACACACAATAGCAGTGGGCAGCTGACACAGGCAGCGCTTGGGGAGCAGTGCTTGGGGACGGAACATTGCTCATGAGTACCTCAGTGGTAGCTTTACCGGTCTGGGATTCGAACCGACAACCTTCTGATTCCGGGGGCGAACGCCCTAATCGTTACACTACCCTTTGCTCTCAATAATACGCCACATGGTTACTTGTACATCCCAACGTATTGTACCGCATGCACTGCTATGTTTACCTGCTGTGCCCTGCAAAACTATTTTTCAAATAAATACAATATTTTTACTATTTTGTCATCATAAGAACTAAAAATCATACATTGAACCATGGTAACTCAGGGACTATCTGTAATTAAATGATCAGTTATGGCTCCCTCCAAACAAGCAATTAAGGCTCTTTTACAGCACAGCTCAACCCAAACCAGGAGATTTGTGTTGTTTAAGGAAGTGAATGCTGCTAATACTAAAATACCACTACATTACATTGTACACGTAACACGCTCTCCAATTAAATATATAAAAGGATTGATATGATTCATAAAGACGGTCAGATCCTCTCCACCCCTTCTCCCAGATGTGTTACGGGGCATCCGCACGCTTAACACTTTAGAACTGGAAACTGACATCTGTACAGAGCTGCATTAAATGTAAAACCCCACAACTAAAGAAGCACCATTGCAGAAACCACTCAAGCACAACATGACCCTTCACACAATTTTAGAAGTATTGCTACAGTTTTTGAGGAACCCATCTAGTACATTTGCAGCGTTTCAAGTCTGGAGCGCTTTCTCATCAAGTTAAGACACTTTCTGCTTGTCTGAACACAGCAACTGCACTAGAGTCCACACCAAAACAACACTGAGACCATCTAGAGGAGACGGTCTAGAATGGATTCCAATCGATCTGTGGAGTAAGAATCTGAGAAATCAATATGCGTGATGGGTTTTTATGTGTTGTATTACGGACGACAGATTGTTGTTGTAAAGAGGCATCAAAATCAGTTCAATGCAATGTACAATGCTTTAAAAAATCAGATGATTACAACGCTGCAGCTGTTTTAAGCGTGCGTGTAGACAGAGTTGAGAGGACACAAGATTTTGTTTGCGAAAGTTCAACTGTTTGCTTAGAACTGAGGCACAAATATAACAGCATAGTATTCTCTATTCTCTCTGCCTACATCTATGTGATGACTACTGCAAACCGTTATCCAAACCAGGGGTTTTCAACCGGTGGTCCGTGACGTCAATGCAGGTGGTCCGTGACATGCAATCCAGTTCCAGTACAAAAAAATGTTTTTTCAAAACATTCCCAGATGATTTGGGCATCTTTCTGAATAATAAATTGAAACATCAATATCATATCATTACAGGGACACACAGTGGACCGCAGACTACTGTTTAGTCTAAGTGGTAGTCCCTGGGACAGAACCTGTTGTAAATCCCTGACAAAATATTGCTGAAAACAGTGTATTTTGCAACTGAAATAAGCGATACAATATAATATGAAACAACAGACATTTTAATTTTGCCATCCGCTATATTTCATCATATCACACAGCCCAAATCACAAACGTGATGTACTTTAAATGTTTTAGCTGTCTATCCATCAGGGCTGTGCAAAATCTCCATTCAACTCACGAGTTTGAATTGGAACTGAATCTGCTCCGCCCCACAGGAGGCTGAATTGGAATGACAGGAAGCGGAATTAAATTCACTGTAATTCAGAGGAATTCCAATCAGTCACACTAAATAATTTTAAGAAAACTGTATTTTAAGATTTATTCTGCTTCAAAACATACATTTAATTCTGCAAATGATTGCCAGTTGTCCCGGACATGTAGAATAATGCGTTGAGAATAATGAAAATTGTTTGTCTTAGTACTTAAACATATCACAAAAAGTCAGGAAGTCAATCATTTGCAATCAAAAGCAATCATCTTTTATTCCAGCACAAAGCTCATTGGGCACAACTGCTACCTCTAATTGTCAAAAGATAATGTTACATAAAATGATCATTCAATGGATCAAATTGATGTGTATGGCATTTTTGTGTCAATACAATTACACTTTATAGTGTCACGGAATATTTAATTCACACATTAATCATGTTTTTTTATAATAAATATCTTGCATGAATTTCAATTCAACTTCCTTTAACTGAAATTTGAATTGTAATTCTGCATCCTGTTTGAAAGTGTGGGATTATTTGTCATTGTGAACACACCACAGCACAGCACACAGTGCACCACAACGAAATGTGACCCATCCGTGAAGGAGCAGTGGGCAGCTGACAAGGGCAGCACCTGGGGAGCAGTGCTTGGAGACCTCTCTCTGGATTATAGTGTATGAATTAATGCTGCAAATGTAACAGTCTGAGTTGTGAAACTGAACCGAACCAAGAGGGAAAACACTGTACCATCCTATTCCCTGATTCCTGAGTCTAAACCTTCCCATTATAGGTTTAAACACGCCCTAAAACATACAGACTGCCCTAAAGAGCAGTGATTCTTCATTTAGCTGTAGAAATAATCAACTTCCATGGGAAAAAATCAAGTTTACGAAAGCATAACCATCACTGAGATGCGTGATAAAACAGCCTAGTGACTGCCTGAATCTACAAGTCAAGGTCCCGGCAGGAGCAAAAGGAGAAAAACTCCCACACATCTATGAGGCTCGGTTCATTAGGGAATTTTTTTTTTGTTCAAATGCTGCTGCTTATGCGTTAACAAGTTATAAGACAGTGGGGAAGTGAAACATTCTGGCCCCAAACTGAACTAGCGTGTGGTGATAACCAATAAAAGTGGCTTTGTGTTCGTATTGTAATGGTTCAGCCCCCATCATGCAGCTGTCTGGGCCACGTGACCTGGCGTGTGAATATGCCCTGGTGTGATGGGCGTCTCTCTCGACTCACCATGCTGGAGTGGACAGTGGCCTGTTCAATGTATCGGGCGATACCGGTCACAAAAGCATTTCTGTCTTCGAAGTTGGTGTCAAAGTTTGCCTGGTGGAACAGAAAGTTAACACTTTAAATAAATAATGAATAAATAAACGCACGATATTCGATATCTTAAACCCTGTGTGATGTTATCGAGCTTTCACTAGAGCTATTACTGGACAATATTCAAGTGAATTTAAGTGATTATTTGTCATTATGAACACATCACAGCACAGCACACAGTGCACTACAACGAAATGTGACATCTGCATTTGACCCATCCGTGAAGGAGCAGTGGGCAGCTAACACGGGCAACGTCCGGAGAGCGGTGCTTGGGGACGGTACCTTGCTCACGAGTACCTTTACCGGTCTGGCACTTGAACCGGCAACCCTCCGATCACTGGGCCAATTCCTACGCTACCAAAGCATAGTAAAATAGAGTAACTGGGATCCATGAATTAATGTTTAAATGCTTTTCTATGTTAACGCCTATCATATGAAGTTGTTTCTATGCATTTAGACTAGAGATGGCACTGATTCGCTCCGAGGATTTGTATCGGTCCGATAACGACTCAAGTAGCTGGATCGGGTACTGATCTATGGCATTGGGCTGATCTATGGAGCTAATCTGTAAGTGTGTGCATGCTCAATTGGTTATGCATCAGGGGCCAGTTTCTCAGTCAAGGATTAAGCCTAGTTCTAGACTAGTTTTGAGTTTGAATGGCAAATCTCCACTGGTACTACAATTTAGTCCAAGACTAGGCTTAATCCATGAGCAAGAAACCAGCCACAGAAGTAGTACTGCGGTGAAGCTGCTTTATTGTCATTCACGCAAATTTTCACATATTGATATGATAACGGGCAGAACAAGCAACGCAGCACACTACAATCGTAAAAGCAAATCACGTGATTATACTGTAATTTCCTTAACAACACCAGCTCTCACTCGCAATCTCTATGTTCCTGATGGTTTTAGCGCCACAGGCTAAGGGAGCATCGCAAAACTGTGTTGAAACGAATGAACTGTGAACTGTGTTTAAACGAATAATTTTTTGAGCTGTTACTTTATTAATGAATAAATTAGCATAGACAAAAAAAGAAGATACAAGATATTCAAGAGTTCTGTAATTCTGAGACGCTCCCTAAGCCTGTGGCGCTAAAACGGTAAGGAAATTAAACAGTATAATTGTGCGATTTGATTTTGGGGTTGTAGTGTGGTGCACTGCTTAGAAAATTTAGAAAAATTACACAACTGTGTTTAAACAAATACATTTTGAGATGTTATGTTAGAAATTAAACAATTGAGCATAGACATATGGGTGTGTAATTATTACATTGTTTTGATTAGGAAAACAGTATTTAAGTCAAGTATTTCCTTAAGTATAACAAAAATAATCTCTGTCATGTATTCAGACATTCTTAAAGCATTATTTTTTGTTTTCTGTTTAAAAAAGACTCAGAGATTGCACTGGATTTGTATCGAATCGGCAGATATCCAAATTTACAATATCGCTATCATATCAGACATGATAACGTGGTATTGTGCCATGTTTAATTTAGACCCAGTAATTAAATATAAGAAAATAAATTAATAAATATAAATGAGTGACTTATTTTGTAGTAAAATTAGACTGGCAAAAAAAAAGTCCTTTGAGTCCTATGGCCTAGCCCTAACTGAAGCTACTTACCATAACAAATAAAACTCTATTATGACACTGTAATACCAACTTTGTACAGATATTATAAGCACAACTAACACCTTTATCACCCGCAGTCGTAAAGGTAATACAGATTATGAAGTTTACTAAGGTGATTTTTTGGTCCGATTTACCTTTCTGCATCACAAGAAGTCATATAGACCTCTCTTGATGCAGATCCTAACACAACGGTTTGAGAAAGGTTAATTTATTACCAAATTCATCATGGTAATCAGCTCAAATCCAACCCTAATGAAAGGTTTTCCACATTGCTTTTTTTTTTAATAAACATTTCATTCAACTTTTTACATCTTCCCCAGTGTATTTAACTGCAAATACGACGATACATATTACTGAGCGAGCCATCTGCTGACGATTTCTAAAGGGACAGTGCATGTGACTGAAAAGCTATGCGGCTTGAAATTAAAGTGCCATATTAGGACCTGCCTTGTTCATTTTTACTGCCCCTTAAGGCACATTAACAAGTTAAACTTGATAAGACGTTTCCAGCTATTTTTCTCATTTACAGTAGTAAAGACTAATACGCATCTGTTAAAATGTCAAAACTAAATCTTTGTTTTCCAGTAAATGCCAGAAAAAATGTTGAAACTGGGCTCGCATTGATTAAAAGTGCCATAATAATTTCCTATTAGTTTAAGTATGTTTTATAGAGGTAATGCCATAAAGACAATCACTGTAATCAATATTATTAAGTATAAATTAATTAAAGAATAGTGAATATTCCTCTTTTAATTATTACAGGTTAAATATGTAGCCAAAATAGAATAAATGCAAAATAAATGTCAGTTTGATTTGATTTTTTTAAGGGAAGTAGAGGTTTAGATTAGTCAACTAGTTTTAAGAATTATACATGCATGTTGTATGTGACAGTGTGACAAGGCATTAAATTATTATACTCATTAAGACAATGTATATACTGTAATATAGTAACATCAGGAACGAACCATGTAGTAGAGCTCAACTGCTATTGAACAGTTGATCTCTACTACACTCCAATTTCAATATTTGAAGAAAGAAAGGTAGAACTACATGCATAATATTCTTTTTGTTTCCCTTCCAGAAACACGTAACAGAGATTTTCACACCATAAGATAAACATAACATGTGTAAGGTAAAGTCATATAAAAGTTCTCTCCAAGACAATATGCCATTTAAAAATAACCTTCTAATGGTCATAAATAGTATTTTGAACACTGTATATATATATAAATATATAAGAAATGAGGTTTGGCTCAAGACATTTGCATAGACCTGTCTTTACAGAAACTTCTGTCAGATTCTGCTTTCCTTCTACATACGTAAGATGTCTGAGTTCTCCGTGGAAATTCTGTGACCTTTAATTCCCTCTAAGCTGCCCTCTGTCGCCCCGGCTGCGTACCTGGTACATGATGGAGGAGGGAGGGGGCTCGATGCATGGCTGCTGGTCCGGGAGCGGGAGCTCCTCCAGCAGGTCCACATTGGACAGAGCATCCTCCAGAGTCACGTGGGTTGTCATGGCGACGCAGGTTCACTCACAAAACAGCTCGGCCTGAAACACAGACACTGCTTTCTTAAAATTCAGCGCGGATTAAGTCGGCTCCCCGACTGGCTGCACGCCCGAATGTGGCTTTAAAGATCTCCTGGTGATGGTTAAATGCTTATTTAGGGTAGAACTGGGGTTAATCAGCTGCATTTACACCAACTAGGGAGATAACAGTTTAGAAATGGGGCACTGAAAGATAAACTTTCTATGTGGATGTGAAATTTAAAACAGCTGTGTCATGGGGTCGCTAATAATTCTTTCCTTCAATCAACTGGGACATCTGCATTAGTCTAAAAACAGCAAAGGAACCCAGAAAAGTGTCATAAAATGTTAATTGTTACACAAGGGAGGCAACATCCAATCTTATGAGTTTCACGGATTTTATACAGTTTTAGTCACATGATGTACATAATTAGGGATGCACAATAATATTGGAATCGGCTGATAATTGCTTTTTCTTGTTTGACTCATCAGAGTCAGACCGATGCTTAGATTTGCCCAATATTTTCCGCCGATATTTTATGACCTATTCATTGTACGTTGGAGAGGTAACGCTTGTGCCAGACATGACCAAAATCAGAGGTGGGATGTCATACGGCCATCGCCTTCTGTCTTAAAATGTATGCCGTTATTTTATGACAAAATTTTGGGGACGCAGAGGAACGTTCAACGGGAAAATCTCTTGTCTTAATGCGGTCAACTCTGCCTGTGCTCGCACTCGACTCTCATTTATCGCATCAGTATCGGCAGATATAAGCATGAATATCTCAGACGTGGGCATCGGCCAACAAGTCCCTTATCGTGCATCCCTATAGACAACACTAATTCCTATTAAAGAATATTATGTCTAGATGTGTAACCATACTGTAATAATTGCTCGTTGGACCCAAATGCAGAGTACAGTCCCAATTTGAGGAAAGGGTTTGGAAAAATTGCCACAGTAACACATGCACAGTTCAAAATAAGTTGAGGCAGTCTGAGAATCAACAGAATCTACATCCTAGAGCAAAAACAGAATAACACAGAAATACAAAACAATTCTCAGAAAAGGGCTTGGTTTGCAGTCTAGGAAGTAGCAAGACTTCACAAAACCTAAACCGATACAATATAGGTGTGGCAAGATAATACTCTTGAATGAATCTGATCTGCCAATCAAAGGTCTTTGTGAGGATCCGGAACGAGAGTCTGTGTCTGCAAGTCTATCTGTGGAGGGAGACTCCCACCTGGATTCGGACTGCAACATTACAGATGCATCTATCTACATCAACGCATCGATTCTGTGGTCAACGAGCCCATAACACTGATACAAAATGTACATATTGTAACTTTATATTGAAGAGAAGGGGCATTTTTAAGGAAAAATAAACATTTTTCATTTAAGTGAGTGATTGTCATTGAGAACACACCACAGCCTCTGCATTTGACCCATGCATGAAGGAGCATTGGGCAGCTGACATGGGCAGCACCCGGGGAGCAGTGCTTGGGGACGGTACCTTGCTCACGAGTATCTCAGTGGTACCTTTATCAGTCCAGGACTTGAACCAGCGACCTTCCAATCATGGGTCCAGTTCCTAACTGTTATGCTATTAACTGCCCCAGTTGAATATCTGTTTGAGCTCAGGAATAAAAATGTCAAATGATATTTCAGCTGCTTTTTGGAATTTTAAATGAATGAAATTTATTGTGTTAAATCAGCACATGATATTGTCTTAAATCGCATCATAGCAGACTTTGTGATAACAACAGACACTGAATCATTGTCTGATGAATTGATCTAATATCATTTTGTGATGAAACTTAACTCCTAATTATGTCACGTCCTTTCTCCTTTCCACCTTTCTTCTCATTTAGGTGAACTCCACATGATCTCCAACTGTTTAGTTCAGTCACTGTTCGTTTCGTCAGCTTATAGTTGTTGTGATTCTGCGTCTATCAGATGTCAGCCACACGCTTACCCTGTCAGTGTGTTTGTGTAAATGTGCACTCCACAATGTCTAACCGCAGCGTTTAATTCACTAGGTTTGCCCTTCATTCTGAAAACTCCACTTTCCCCAAATTTCTACATCTTTTCCAGACAGATACAATCACATCCCACTGAAATCTCACATCGGACTCGATGGTTTTTGATCTTATTTGTTGGCTTGAACTTTTTGCTTAAATGATTGATATATTATTAGAGGTGGAACAAACTGGCTATTGCTGTGTTTTTCATTGATTAAAGACTTTGTCACTCTTTCCTTTCATTCCTCTCATTACATTAATAATTCGGCCAAAACAACATAACTCAAAAGTGAATTCTAACTTTATTGTCTTTGCGTTTTAACACAGTGAACTATTGGACACCAAAAACGTTAAGATAAAGTGCATGAGATTGAAAATAAGAAATTAAAGTGCCCAGTCAGTTATCTTGTGGTGCATGATTCTCCCCCTCAGAAATATCGATTTTTGGAGCTAGAAATCGATATAGTATATCGTGAAAGGAAATATCACGATAAATTGTGGTTGAGAATCTGTAAACAGCCAACGGTTTGTAGAACACAAAAAAGTAGTTTCCTTGATGTTGCTGATACCTACATATTCTTCAGAATTGTTATACCACTTCCAATCTGACTGAGGCGATAACGAGTAGCCTTCATGTCCAAAACGAAAAGCGTCACGTTACAATATGTACGTTGCTAAATCAATGCTAAGGACTTGTTGATCCGTGTAATGATATATCAAGGTAAGGTGATGTACCGTTACACCCCAAGTCTGTAAGTCTTTAGGCCTGTCTCTCCTGAGTTTTTTCTTGTGCCTATTGTTTTTCATGGAGGTGCTTTGTCAGGGCAAATGGTACCATAACGTTTAGGGAGTTGGCCCCATGATCGAAAGGTTGCCTATTCGAGTCCTGGGGTGCGTTTCCCAAAAGCCTAGTTGATAACGTATTGCTAACTACTTTAGCAACACAATGTTAGCTGCTAATGTACACAATGTTAGTTGTTAAGGTACATTGTTTTGGGAAGCGCACCCCTGGACGATAAAAACGAGGCATTCATGAGCAAAGTACCGTCCCCCAATCACTGCTCCCTATGAGCTGCCAAAAGCTGCCCACTGCTTCTTTATGGATGGGTCAAATGCAGAGGTCACACTTCACTGCGGTGCACTGTGTGCTGTGCTGTGCTGTGGTGTGTTAACCGTGATAAACAATCACATACTTTAAATAATCACTCACTTTGTGTGTGGTGTGGTGTGGTTTAGTTAGGTTTTGGTTCTGTATATTTATTAATAAAGTTTATGTTAGCCATCCCTCCTACATCTTCTTCCTTCTTCCTGCACCTTGCATGTGACACTGTGGCAAGTACTCTACCGACAGTCCCAAAAATAACGCATGCACAGACATAAGACAAATTAAGCAGGCTGGTGGTGCGTAATTCAACTGTATTTACAGTTGTATTTTTCAGTGCAGAAAAATGAAAAATATATTCCTGTATAAGCATTTTTAACCCAGCCACAGCTCTAAAATATCAGTTGAATATCTAGATTTTTCATGTGATTAATGCTATCGTGCAAACCACACTAGGTATTGTCACTTCTACACAACAAAGTCAACTGTGTACCAAACAAGAGAATTAATAGGCAGACCACAAAATGAGATCATGGTTCACTTGTTGAGAAAACAGAGAACAGGAACCTTCGTGAGGAACTAACAGTGTAAACTGCATGAGTGCCAAAGAATATGCCACTAACGGCTGCTTGCGATTATAAAAGTGTAACCTTTCTAACCACATGGCAGACTGTATTCTCTTATTACAAATTCGGCCTGGATGAGGACGCTGAAAAAGAACTGCATCTTACAGCTTGTGTTTGCAGCCACTGATTTTAGAGCGAGCATCTATAAAATTTACATTTACAGCATTTGGTAGATGCTCTTATCCAGAGCGACGACGTCAGTGCTTTGTAGTCCGTGTGCATACTAGAACTTCTCTGTCCACACCCGCCTTCCACTAAACGTGACGTACAAATCTGCATCTGCGTTTGTGCTGTAGAGTGAGAGAGGTGTGAGCTGTGATGGTGAGCTTTATTTTCCAGGCAGCTGCATCACATGTACGAGGCGTGACACTGGGAAGAGGAAGCATGTTTCACGGTTTCTTCTGACCAATCAAGTAACGCATCACTCTGCATGTTGGCATCATGGGAGGATACCAACTATTTGCGTCCTTCCCTTATGTGTGGTGCATACACCAAACACCATGTCCAGGTTCAATTTAAATAATACTGCAAATGGGTAATTTAGGTCCAATTACATAAACAAATGTATTGAAAATTGAAAAGCTTCTATTAAAAAGGTCCATCATGAACTTGTGAGTGTTGTTAATAATTAAACACAAGTTTTCACAGTTAATTTTTGTCCTGTTTCATATTATAGACACATTTCCGGAGCGTTATAAATCTAGAAATTTCCACATGACATGTTTCTAGTGTTGGGGAGTAACCAGCTAAAATTAGTGTCGCTATTAACTTAACAAATTTGTTCAGTAGCTAATCAGTGGTAAAGCTGTTTTTCAAAAATGTGTACCTTTTCCAGTTAGCATTCTTTTCGCACATAACAATGCAAACTCTGCAAAGATGAGTATTTCAACTACCAGGTGTTTCTGATTGTTATGGAATTCAGAGAAGTGGTATTTGAAGGGCAAGGAAGGGGCCCCGGAGCTAAATATTTTTAAAGACCGGAGTATCGATGAGCTCTGATGCTAATGGTATTGCTGTCGGTACTGGACAAATTAACAAATGTAAATTATTAAATTATAAATGAAATTGTTTCGACATAAAAGTAATCTTTCTCAGTTTATCTGACCAGCTCCAATACTGATTAAGACCTTGGGCTAATCTACAGTATTCTCTCACGATACACAGGGAAACTCTCACACGTGCGCCCACACACACACACACACAGTCTCTGTATTACTATCTTTGTGAGGTCTTTCCATAGACTCCCATAATGACTAGATGCATATAGTTTTACACCTACACCTACTCCTAACCCTAACCTTAACCTCAGTAACCAAAAGCACATCTTTTACCTCTTTTAGTTTCTCAAATAAAACAAGCACATTTTCTATAAAGTCATTTTTTCTCATGGGGACCTCTCAAATGTCCCCACAAAACTCAAAAAACAGATAAAAGTGATTTTAAGGGACAAAAAGGTCCCCACAATGCGATAAATACATGGACACACACACACAGAGATATTGGTGTCGCTGCCCGATCTGGGTGTGTATGCACACAAATAAAAACTTTAAATTACATTTTAATACATCATAAGACATATAAAAGCAAACATACACAATCACACTTAATATCTGTTACTAGACACTGAAATGCATAAGTACAGCCGGCCTGCCAGACAGATAAGCAGATTTTTATTTTATGTGATAATGTAAAACATCTAAATAAAAGCACATGAACTCATTGTGGTCTGGGATGTCGTAAGAAAGAATTAAAACCAACTAAATAAAACTGTACGTTTTTATTGTATTATAATGATTTTAGTAATATTGTAATAACTCTCATGTGAAAGGAGCATTTGTCAGCTTACTGTGACAACATTTAGTTGAATAATACTGTAATAGTGACTTGTTAAATAAAGCAAGGTTAATTATGTTGTTCATTTGATTTTATCTTCAAAACCTACAGATAAGAATACCGTTAAAGTACCAGACCAATAAGCAGTACCGGTAAGAGTAGTACTGTTAAAATCTTAACAATACCCATCCCTACTGCAAGGCTGGAGTGTCTACACAGCACACGGTCAATGCATCACGGCAGCTGCGATATGGAGCTACAAGATGAAGTCCAACGCAAGAATCCATGGCCATATTTATCAAAATGTAGGCTTTGAAAGGCACAACAGACAGAACTTACATATGTGAGTGTAACTTATGCAAGACTCGTTATTACGTTATTACTATTGAACATTACATAGTTAAAATATATAGATTTGCATATTACTTTTAACATCATATTTCAACTTTTATTAAAAATAGCTTTAAGAGTATCTTACAGCACAAATATTAAGTACTGAATGTAAAATCTTGGATGTAGTTTGCTACTTTTTCTCTCCAGCTTGTACTGCAGCTAAATACTATTTGAAAACACTCACTTGGCTGTAGCTTATCTCCTTTTTTTTTTTGAAAAGCTTGTATTTTAAAACCTACCATTTAAATGTACACTAGCTTCCCCAATGCTGCACGCTTCCTATTTCAATCAGAAAATGCTACAGATATTTTCCACCAAATAAATGATGAACAAATATGTGCCAACCCACATAGGACCCCAGTCTGCACCACCTCAGCCCTTCGTTGTGGTTGTGACTCGGTCGAGGGTCATGTGCTCTCTACACCTCAGTAAGGTGGTTGTGGGGCAGCTCAGCCTCTGATCTCCCAGAGCAGCTACGACAGCTCGGAAACAAGGCTTAATTACTGACCTATGAACAGACCAACAGCCTAGACTAATGCTTTCTCTTCTTATCCCGTCTGAGGGTCTTATGAAAAGTCATTGGCTCCAGTGTTCTCAAAAGAAGGGTCATATGACTTCCGCGATGCGGAAAACGCGGATGGAATCGCGGAATTCAACAAATAAAATAGAATCCGTTGTAAAAGGCGGAATGTCGTATAATTCGCTGATATCGGTGTGTGGGCAAAGCAAAGGATGGGTTTCTAATCAATTTTGGCCGCTGCAGCCCCCTGTACGTGTCACCTGTTGTGGCGGGATTCAGCTTTCCACACAAACGCACAGACACAGAGGGGAAAACGTCAACGGTCAGCTACGGCGAAGAGGTTGAAACACCGAAGTCCTCGAATAAATTACGGAATTCGAGTGTTAGTGCTAAGTTTAGAGCAGAACAATACCCAAAAGATTTTTATGAATCGGGAGAACAACTCTTCTGTACGTTTTGCCAGTACACGATAGACTGCACCCGCAAGAACACGTGACGACCACTTACAGTCAAACACTCACATCAGAAAAACGTTTTGTTTTGCATGAAAAAATGAATGTTTGTTGTTTACAGGTAAATGTTTTACCAAAGCAGTAAATGTTCTGCTGAACCCCAGCACTTTGTTGAAGCTGAATAACAGTCATTTAATGTGAATTTTTTTCTAATGTTCTTTTCCCCATCCACTCCATAATTAGACACTTTTTAGGTGAAAAAATATGATTATAACGTAAAACACGGAATTCAGAAGAATAAAAATGGAAAAAACAGAATGTAGGAAAAAATAAAATGGAATTTAGGAAAAAACTCAACGGATTTCATAAGGCCCTACAAAAGTCCCAGTCTCTCCGCACCAATGCATGGGTCAAGTCAACATATCAAGTCAAGAGGAAATTTATTGTCGTTTCAACTATACACTGGAGTACAGTACAAAATGAAATGAAATAACCTTCATAAAATAGACACAGACCAAACAAAAAAATTAACATTCAAAAACTACAATTTAACAACTGTGCAATGGGGGGTGATAAATAGGGGGAGATATATACAATAAATATAGAAACACATAATAGACAATAGACCACAGAGCAGAGCAAGTCATTTTTCCAGGTCCAAGTCAAGCCTCAAGTCTTTGTCTTCGAGTCCAAGTCAATTATCAAGTCTCTAATGACTGAAGTGCAGTTCTCTCATCAGATGCATTCCATCTGGTCTGGATAACACTGCATTTCTATGTGTTATGAATTGAAAGCATGCACTGTACTATCATCTATTATGCACTAGATTATGGTAATTTAAAAGGGCTATTTCAAAACAATCTGAAGAAACACAATGAATGCTTTGTTGGAAGTTACTAAATGTATTTTCAAACATTTGTGTGCTTTTTTGTACTGCACCACAGGACACAGGATGGCCAGTTTTGAATCTGCGGCTACACGCATGAGGTTGCACGTAATGTCAAGGAAGGGAATTACACCGAGTAAACGCCAGGTGCATTCAGTAAAAGAGCAGTGAACACCTTGCCTCAAAAAAATGAGAAGACAAGTGTATTTGGCGCTTGTATCCGGCACTTATACTCCGCTGTAGCATCAGGAGTAGCCAGTGCCATTGACTATAGTGGTTGCAGCATGTACAACGCTAATGCAACGCTTCAGTAACACACTCGGTGAAGTGCACTGAAATGAATGAAATAAATTAAGATAAGAAACAATAATTACATGAGACGAAGATTGTTCGTGAGTTCCAAATCTCGAGTCTAAGTCAAGTCTCCAGTCTTATGAGGGCGAGTCTTAATTCTTTGTTTGTGCAACTTAAATGCGACTCGACTCCAAGCCTCAGACTATCCATCGTCGCCACAGAGACAGACTACTAGAGATATATAATATAATCTGGTATCACAAAGATAAAATAGTCATCTTAAAATTTTATTTTACACCTTTTAAAGAAAATATATTGATTTAGGAATTAATAGTAAAATTCAAATCAGCTGTTTTTCAGCATTTTATTTTGGTTTCTTAGATGAATGACTGAAATCCGCCGGAACCCCTAGATGCACTTAACGTCATTTTCCTAATTTACCAAAAGGCAATTTGCCCCCTCGCCTATGAACAGAAACGAAACTAACCCACTGAGACAAAGACACAGGAAGCCTCAGAAAATGCTTCATAGAGCTAAATTAATGTGTAGGTTTGTCTTCTCTTAACTTCTGCAAGCCAATCTTAGATAAAGATCAACGCTCATTTGGGTCATCGACCAAAACAGAACACCCGGAATCATGAAACTAAAACTGGCTGCATCAAACAGGAAAAGGAAATTTAAAAAGTCTGCGCAAGGGCACTTTAAGGTAAGCTTGTGAAGTATGAAAGAGCCGCTTCGTTTCAGAGAAGACATGTCAGCATGCTACGATGACGGTTAAGCAGCTGAACGAGAAGGAGGAGTTTCCCAGCACATGTGCTACATCTCACTGAGCTACTCAGGCATGTGACGTTATGCTCTATTCTCACATCGTGTGATCACAGCCTTTACACCTCCAACTGACTGAGGGCAAGCACAAAAATATTAGCAGCCACATTAAAGGGTCCTCTTCTGGGTCAAGTGAGGAAGGAGTCTATTGTGAGTCTAGTAAGCCTGCAAATTCTTCAAACAAGGCTCCTCACTGTGTGTTAAGAAAAAGACACTGAACAGTGATGCAATGATATAACAGCTAACGATCTATCGTATCAAATAAGCTTTAACTAATCAGCTATTTCCATTTAATTACTCAACTATTATCAGCTATTACCACTAAAACACTAAACTCTGTGTTAATATCAATGTATATATTCAAATCAAATTTGAAACTTGATAAAATTATTTCTTTGGTATCTGTATCAGCAAACTCAAGATTTTAAAATGGGGATCAGACAAGATAAGGTGATATCATGCTGTCTGTAATTATACGTTTTGTGTGCCAGAATTCTATATCTATATCTATATTCTATATCATATTTGAGGGATAAATAACTTAACAATACTGGAGTTGTGGTGGTCTAGTGGTCATATCTGGATTAAGAGGTTGTGGGTTCAAATCCTACCTCCAGCATTCCAACCACTGGGTCCCTGAGCAAGACCCTCAACCCCAAGTTGCTCCAGGGAGACTTTCCTTGAAATTAGGAAATGGAAGTCGCTTTGGATAAGAGCGTCTGCTAAATGCTGTAAATGTAAATGTATACTGGTGAACGAGACCCGTAGATCTTATCACAATGAGTTCTTCCTGCTGGCCTTCAGCAAATCAGCAATTCTAGGCAGCCAGTATTCAATCCCAAAGATGTCCTTCTGACTCGATTCGTCTAATTTTGACTGTAAAGAACAAGGTGCTATCAGAGAGACTTTAGAAAGTGACATTCCTGCAACCTAATGAGTTTGAAGTCATTAGAATTCAGGGCCAGTTTCTCAGCAAGCGCCGCCAATATATCACCAAAGTCCCAGTCAAAGGTGGCGAGGCTCGTCCGCACCATTTCCGAGAGAGAGAGAGAGAGAGAGAGAGCGGAAAAGAGGAAGAGATACAGAAAAAGACAAAGAGAGAGGCAGAGGCTAAATGCAGTGTTGATGAGCCCTAGTGTCAACTTTCCCACACTACCACAAAGCCCGGAGATGCTGCTCAACCCACATTCCTATATGGTAGCAGGGCCTGACGACAGCAGACCACCACTGACCTGAATACACACATCTTTTTTCATCCAATATCCCAGCCCTCCAATAGCCAGTGGAGCTATAAATTCTACCCCGTAGTAAGACTAAACACTAATTAGAGATTAGAGTGCACCATCAGGCGAGGAAAAGGCAGGGGAAAATAATTCCACCCAGTTCGTTTCACACCGGCCCTCAATGGGAGAGTGGCACTAGAGATAGAACCAATCCATTCGCCCTATCCAGCTAGCCGGTGGTTAATGTGATCTAAGTGTGATTACTAACATAAAAGACAAAAGCAATGATGCAAGGCATTAGAAACTCCAACTACTGTTGTTGGATTGGCTGAAACTTAGAATGTAAAGCTGGTTGCAATTTGCATCTCTTTTAAATTATTATTTATCTCAAGTATTCTACTCAGTGATAAAAGGGGAAAAAATGCACAGATACACATGAGCCGAATATCTGAATTTAACTCGGACCAGGATTAGTTTATCAGCCAACACCATCACATTGTGTATATAGTTAGCATTAATGACATTTACACGTCCATTTATTTATGTGCTGTAGATATGGCACTTATCAGACAGCCTGTGTGAGTATCAGGCCAGTAACTACTGATGCAAAAGTCATTAATGCTAGCAAAATTGGACGGTACTGATCAGACCAACATTTCTACTGTTCCTGACACTAGGTGTTTGTTTAGCATTTCAACATGCTTTCTTATTTTCATCCCCCAATACCATCCCCTGCATTTTTGTTCCTACTGACCCAATACGGATGCTGGGTTTTTGATTAGTGTCATCTGGAGGTGATTTTGCTAGAACTAATAACCTTCAAATGCATAATATATCGGTATGGCACTAATCAGACACACTCAGCATCATTTTTTGGAAAGTAACAGCAAAAATACAAAGCTGGATATTCACAGATCAAGGTGAGAAAGAGCTTGGTATGAGTAACGTTACAGCAGATTCCCAAGATTCTAATATTGGGATTAGCATCGGGCCAAAAGTGATATGGTGCCATCTCGATAAGGCAACACTCGATGTTCATATCTGAAAGCCTTTAAAAACTCACCCACATGACCAAAGACGCGACTTAGGCAAAGATGACAGTACAGAAAAGCATTTGCTGCTGTTATTTTTTACTTCACCTTTTAGTCACTTAATCATGGAAGCAAAAAATGTGCCTCTTCTTCAGATACTCCATTACATATTTGGATGAAGGATTAGCACAGCTGGCAGTGGTAGAAGGGAAGCATACAGACAGATCACATTTTCGCACTAAATTATCTCACGTTTGGGCAATGCTTCTGGGTAATGCTTCTGGCCTGTAAATGTGTCTGGGGTCCTGAATCTCCCTTGCACACAAGACGTGATGATGACACAGTCTGGGGTTCAGACTTGATGTAATGACATCACTGACTCGACGGAAGACCTTTGGGGCATTAAAATCTCTCCCACGGCTGACCGATGCCCAACAAGCACCTCGTTCATGCTGAGCTCTCAGAGCACAGGCTTGCATTTGATAAGCAGCTGATTGCATATTCAAAGTCATTCATTTCTCATCCTCTATCAGTGAGGCCGATGGGTGGAAGCTTTCTTCATTGCTGTTTCATTGCACTATGTTGAAACATTCCAAACAGTTCTCTATCTATCAGAAGGCTATATACGTTCAATGTAATATCACCAAAGGATGAAATTATATGTGGCTGAACCTCAATTTTTGACCTTTTTTCAGTTTAGGCTTCGTTCTCTCAACAGCAGCCCACACTGAATTCAACCCCAAGGTTTTAAAGACAGTCATAGATCGAACTGATGGGAGTAATTACAGCTGTTAATCAACACGCAGAAAGCAGCAAGCTAATATTGCAAAAATCTTTTTGGGCGGATGAAGAAGATTTCATCAAAAACATCAAGCCTCCTTCGTATTTGACAGGCGTGCAAATGAATGCGTTAGCTAGGAAGCTCATAGCCTAGCAACAGTAGCAGCCTCCCTACAGTCAGCGCTGCGAAATTACCGTTTGGCTCCTGAATTTTTCAGTTTGAGAAATTTGAGAGATGCATACGGCAGGTGAAAAGATGGAGAAGTGCAGCTTAAAAACAAACAAACAAAAAACAAGACGAGGCACCGTTTCGTAGCGCGGGTCTGACGACAGTCCTCCCCTCACCCCACCCCACCCATAACGGGGAAGGATGCTATCTATCATTGATATGTGGAAGGTGCACACGCGAGGCGAGACGGCGAGAAAGCGGCGGAAAAAAAAACAAAAAACAACGCACCAACAAAATCGGCGCAAAACGATCGTCTCCAAGTCGCAATCAACCAGGTTTTTCTTAAATGCGATAAAATGCCGGAGCGTCGAGCCCTAACGTTACACCACCGCGAAGCAGGTTCCGTGCCATCCTCAACCCGCACCTCCCGCCCCGAGCCTCCCCGCATCGCTGTCGGGGTTTTGTCGTTTTTGAGATGGCAGTAATAATAAGGCACAGCCTACCTGCAAATCGCATGTCCGCTCGGAAACACACGGCGGATGAGCGCAGCGGCGCGGCGTAATAATAACGAGGCTCGGTACGCTTCGCTTTCCCCCTACCGCGATTGATGCTCTCGCTCGAGTCCCGTCCGCTAATCCGACGCACACACAAAGAGCAGAAAATGGCTGCAAGTGCGTTTCCTTAAAGCGACAACGGCCCGTTTATCAGCGGGCCCGGCACCTCGATGTGAGTCATCAAATTGGCTTTCTTGTGGTGGCGCGAACTAGTCCGAATTCTCCGCTACACCTGCAGAAACGTGGAAGATTTAAAGGTTGCGTTTAATTTAAAGAGAGACGCTTACAGGTTATAAATGCTTGGATTGAGCCACTGCGCTCCTGACCTAGTTCACCCCGGACCGGCAGCGCAATGCTAGTTTACACAATATCGAGACAAGGAATTATTGTTTGCATGTAGCGATGTTCTACATGTATATTTACTCAAGGTTAGCCTAAATGTGAATCATATTAAAAAGTACACAAAATGTCTTAATAAATAAAACAACAACAAAAAACACTTGACGGTGTGTGTGTAGATATATATAGCATCCTAACGAAAATCCAATAAGTTAATGAACTTATTGGCTTTTTTAAGAAATCAATTATTTTTGACTTCGGTACCAGCATATAGACTTGCGCTGATGAAGAATACCCATGGCTATGTCATAATCAACCGTTTCCGGGCGGTGTGCGCATGCGCAATAGCGGCGAATCGCGCGTTCAGTTAAATCAAGCATCGACAATAGTTTTGCTACAGCATTTTTGCCCCTTGATACAAAAGTCAATTTTATGCATTGTAATCTACAAGGTAGTTATTTTTGATATATGTATTTCAATTTATAGGTTCTTTTATAAAGTTACAAATGTATGCTTTACATTTTAAAAATCTTCAGAATATTTTCAGCTTTTTCATTTTTCTCCTTATTTTCTATTCCAATGCATCCCATACAAAATCACTCCAATCATCCTAGAATTGTTATTTCTTTGTAAATTCTTCTTCTGGTGGTTCACGCCATTTTATATAGTTTTATATATTTATTACAGAAGAAAAAAACATTGTCATAACGCTTTTACCCCTGTATTGTGCAGCTCCACTACTGTGAAAGTAACCACTAGAAACTGAAATGCTTTTTTTCCAGCAGAGAAGACCTGAAGAAAGACAGAAATAAATGAAATATTGCTTGAATCTTCATTCATTGTATATTAGTAACCCACACAATAGGGTGCTTTAGCCCATGAAAACACTTTAAATAATTGATGAGGTCAGAGGAGCATGCTTGTCCCCCAGGGTGTTTTATATCCAGTGAACGTGGGCATACTGGTGGTCATGTGCTGTTGGCACAGTAACTGAAGGCAGCATGTGTGGCAGCTATTCGCCCAGAAGCCTCGATGCCACACAGTCCACAAAGCTGCATGATAATTATGCTCTTTCACAAAGCCTCTGGGTACATCATTATAGCTATGAGCTGCATCAATAAAGTCATTCCTTCAATTCAGACCAAATAATTATTTAGGATTTTATTGATTTTTTCAGCAAAATCCAAGAGTCAACATTTAGTATAAATGCAAATTGTACTCTACATGATGTTATTTATCTGTGATAGATGCACATGGGAGTAATGAATCATTTAGTAACCAAAGCTCTATCTGTACTGCTTTGAAGCTCTGAAATGATATGGCTTATGTGTGCCCCCTAAAGGAGAAACTGACAATCTGTTTTATTATAATTACAGACGGACTGTTCAGGTCATGATGCAACCTCTGCTACAAAAAGAAGAAAATAACAAAAATAAATTGAATTTACAAATAAATAAATAAAAGTTCTTTAACTGTACAATATATTCATGTTGCTGATGTGTGATATCAAGACAATCTGCAGTTCAGGGGTCTGTCAGTGAAGCCAGTTCATGCAAGAGCAAAGCAAAGGAGGGTCGGTCCTCTGGTTTCTAGTCAAACAGACAGATACCATAATCAGACCAAACATTTTTTACTAATCAATTGATAAAAAAATGTACATCTTTTAAACATCAGCATTTGTAAAATCCAAAATGATAGTTACTATTTTGTCTCAATACACACAATTGAAATATTTGTTGAGCAATTTATTGAACCCTATATAATAATCTTCGAGCTTGATCTAGAATTGATTTCTCGTCACTCACCTCTTTCCAGCACCACTGCATCAGTTGGTAAACCGTTTCAGGGCAGTGTCGAGGCTGCAATAACCTTTGGCCTGCATTTAGCGATTCCAGCACCTCTGCATTAGTGCGACACTCGTATGGTAGTCGGCCCTCGCTGTACACCTCCCACATCAGCACCCCTATTCAGGAGAATACATGAATGAGTAAAATATTTAGGAAGCACATTTTAAAGGTGTGACTGCTACAGACATACTGTATATCAAGATTTGAAAACAGAGATGTTAGGAGAAGATCTGACATTATGTGGAAGTCTACAACTGTGGACTAGAAATCTCCCTTAAACACTTTTATGCCAGATCTGTGGACAACCAGGAGACGGTCATATGATGACCTCAGCATAATGGAGTTAAATTTGAGGTGTCCACAGGTGTACAATGTACCAACCCATCCAACTACAACCAAAAACACTTTACACTGAATTCTAAAACTAATTTGAAGCTAATGGAGTGATGCAAAAAGGAATGTAATATGTGTATCAAAGTGCTATGATTGTGCCTGGAAAATCCAGTTTCAGAATAGAAAATTCTTGAAACTAAAAACAGCTGGTAAATTTTCCATTTCCAAAAAAGAGACTTGCGGCTAGTGACAGCTAATGCCATGACTAATCATGTGCAAAAAATCCCCATTATCTGTCAATTGCTGTTCATCTGTAGGCACTTTTACTAAACAGATAGAAGTAACGTCTAGCAGAACCTTTATTTTCTGATGTTAGACTTTTTCTCTTCTAAATAACAAAATTATAATAGAAAGAATTGTTTATAAAAAGATTTTGAATTTTTTTTTTCCCACAATGGTTATCTATAGGGTTAATATAGCTTCAAATCAATTTCATGATGAACCTGGATTATGATTAATGAACAAATACTTATTTTATGTTGTTATTATTGTATTTTTTGTCAGAGAAAAGCATATGACAGAACACAGCATTGTATTTCTTATGTGAAAGTTTAAGGGGAAAGTTTACACATATTAATAATTAAATTAAAAATGAATTCTGGTGTAATATATGAAATGAAGCTGTGTACATACCAAATGACCAGACATCTGACTTGCTGCTGAACTTGCAGAATTTGATAACCTCTGGAGATGACCACTTGAAAGGGAACTTTGATGCAGAACTGGTGTACTGATCATCCAATACACGCCTGCAAGATCAAGTTGAAGTGCTTTCGGAGGAGTTTTCTCAGCAACTGGGAAAATTGCAATAAGATTTATCTTTGCTTACCTAGTCATTCCAAAATCCGAGACCTTCACCACAAGATCTCCTGAAACCAAGCAGTTCCTTGCAGCCTAGAATGCAGCAGCAGCAGAATCAGATCTCATGATTACTGAATCAAACATCTTCGATGACATTTCGGAAATGAAAATGAAAGTTTACCAGGTCTCTGTGAATGAAATTGGAACTCTCTAAGTAAGCCATGGCCTCGCTCACATCTACACACATCCCCAGCAGAGTCTCCTGTGAGAGAGTTCCTCGTCTGGAGCGCAGGAAATCTGTCAGGCAGCCGTTCTCCAGGAACTCGAACACCAGATATATGGGAGACCGCTGGGTGCACACACCATTCAACTGCACCAGCTTTGGGTGGGACAGTTTCCTGTCACAGAGGAAGTCATAATCAACAACTAGAAAGTTGAATCTGCATTGTGTTATAATGTGCCTATATAAAGGGAATGGATTGCATTTAGACCGTAATCAAACAGACATATAAAGATATTTCGGTACTCGGTGTGCCTCTGTTTGCTTGAATGGCGAACAGTTACTTGCTTACATCATGACTTTGGCCTCCTCTTTGAAATCATCATCTGACATGGCTCCATCACGGATGGTCTTAATGGCCACCTTCTGTCCATGGAAGAATCCCTCGTACACGAGTCCAAACTCCCCACTGCCCAACTCGTCCCCAAGAATGATCTCCTCTGGGTCTAGCTCCCACCGCTCTGTAGTGAGAGTAGAAGAATGACACCCAGCATCATCACTAAGTTTTGCCTGTTGTCATTTAGTACATAATGTAAAGAGAAACTCCAATCAGCCATAACATTATAACATGACTTATAATGAGTAGGTCTGCAGCTGCACTACCCCATATGTAACCAACTGTGTGTTCTGACACCATTCTTTTGGAACCAGCATTATCCTTTTCAGCCACGTGACCTATGCCAACACAGGGCAGCTTTTGCCCCCCACATACAACAGTGGACCTTGGTGTTCCATTTCCCTGCTAGTTCACCAGTTTTGCTTCCTTGGAACACTTCTGGTAGGTCCTGACCACTGCAGACTGGGAACATTATATCAAGCTTGCAGTTGTGGAGATGCTCTGGCCCAGTCGTCCTGCCAATTTAGTTCTTGTCAAATCCTTACACTTTCCCATTTTATATACTCCCACACATCACCCTCAAGGAGAAAATGTCTCTTTGAGACTAGATTTGGAAACAAAGATGTTAGAAGAAGCCCTGACATTATGTGGAAGGCTACAACTGTGCACCACTAATTCCCTTATACATTTTATGCCACATCTGTGGACAACCAGGAGACGGTCATGTGATGACCTCAGCATTCTTGAGTTAGATTTGAGGTGTCCACAGGTGTAAAATGTACCAACCTATCCAAGTACAAACAACAAAACTTTACATTCATTCTTTCATTATCGGAGCACCGGAGACTACCCCTTGAACTACAGGCGCAGGCGGGGTCCAATCCTGGGAAGGCGCCAACACACCACAGGGCACACACACTCACACAATCAAAGTCTGAGTCACACCATATGGGGCCAATTTTTAAGAGTTGCCAATTCACCTATATTTGCTTTAAATTACTTTTGGACTGTAGGAGGAAACCAGGGCACCCGAAGAAAACCCGCATGAACATAGCGAGAGCATGAAATCTCCACAAAGAAAGGACCTACGGCCGACCCGGAGTTTGAACCCAGGACATTCTCGCTGTGAGGCGGCAGCGCTAACCACTGTGCCCCAAAACTGAATCCTAAAAGTAATTGAAAGCTAACAGAATGATATAGAGACGGATGTGCTATGTAATATGTGTATCAAAGTGCTGTGATTGTGCCTGGAACATCAAGTTTCAGAATAAAAAATCTCGAAATGAAAAACAGCTGGTAAATTCAGCATTTCCAGAAAATAGACTTGCATCTAGTGACAGCTAATAACATGAGTAATGATGCGCAAAAAAATCCCCATTATCTGTTAATTGCTGTTCATCTGTAGGAACTAAGCAGGAACCTTTAATGTCCTGATGTTAGACTTTTTCTCTTCTAAATAACACAATTATAATAGAATGAAATTCTAATGTTTTAAACATTTGGGCAATATAGCTTCAAATCAATTTCATGATTAACCTGGATTATTTATTTTATATTATTATTATTATTATGATTGTTATGATTATTATGATTATTATGATTATTATGATTATTATTATTACTTAGTATATCAGAGAGAGGCATGTGACAGAACGCATTATTGTATTTTTATGTGAAAGTTTGATGGACAGGTTTAAACACGCATTAAAAAGACAATTCAATTATAAATTAAGCTAGAGATTAAGTCAGTGAGAAGGCCTAAATGTCAGTTTTGAGACATGTCCCGGCACTAAAATATGGTATAATATATGAAATGCAGCAGTGTAACGCTCACTTGCTGCCTAATACGTCCCACTCTCTGCCATGTGTCATTGTAACAAGGTAATCAACATTATTTGCGTCATCTTTCACTGGTCATAATGTAGTGGTCTATACTACTGTAGTTATAATTTTATAAGTCTTATCATTCTTACATGTTTAAATCATCTTTAAAAAATCTGTAATGAACCACATTTCATCATTGCCATTCCTGACCTGAAATGAGCTCCCCAATCCTTGGAGACCTTTCTCTGTCTTGAGAGACACAATACCTCAGCCTGGCTATCAAACCTGCAATGGTGACAAGCAGAAAATAAAACACACACACATAATAATTCACTTGTTATTGTTGTAATTGGATGGATCTGTCCTATATGGGATGGATGAGAACAGAAAAACTACAAAAACATCAAATGACTGGCCCAGTTACTACAATATTATAACACAAGTTGTTCTGATAAGATTTCAGCTGGAAGCTCACCTGCTGCGTTATGTTGGTGATAATTGATGAGCTCGGGGATGGTGCTGAACAAGTATTTTTCTGCCAAATAATATTTGACCTCTTCCTCTCCTGTCTCCCTGATCTTGTAATGCTTGACCCTGGGATATTTTTCGCCATTTGACCTGTGGCAAAGTGACAAGTAGAGTAAAAATTACTTAAGTAAAATCTGCTTTACATGAAAGGTACTCAGTGAATTAAATTTGTAAGAACAACCAGTTTTACCCTGGGGCTTTGGTAAACACAGACACTGTGTAAACTCCTGTTTGCCGGGAGTCTCGCACCATGAAAGCTCCTTCCTTATTCTAATAGCAGAAAAAACACACATGTTACTGATTGAGTAATAGGTTCCAAGGAAGATTATTTTTGGTAAAATCCACACAGTAAAACTGTAACTTGGATGTGTAAAACTGTTGCCCTGTGAAAAAAATTACCCTTAACATGCGATACAGTTGTGACAGGAAACATCGCAGCCACACTGGTTTAAAGGTGCTGGATCTGTGTTTGAACTCTACGTGCACAGAGTGTGCAGCTGCAACCACTGCAAGCTTGCAAAGAACCAGAAACACGCTCACCGCTAAAGAAATTTACCCAAGAGTGCAATGCAAAGCGTAAACCTGTGAAAACGAACCTAGGAACCCAATAGGTTAACCCAGTATCTGCTCTTGTCCTTTCACTTGGCGACATTTGTTACGATGAGCTGAAAGAACAGGTAGTTATTGAATATGATTCTGTGTAGCCTTTACCTCTTTCATGAGTAACTCCTCAGCCTCAGACCGGGTAATGTCTTTGTTGTACCATCTGCAGGAGAAACAATATTGAGTAATCAATCCATGAGCAGTTAATATAGTCATGTATAGTCATAACATATAATGTTACACACTAAGAGAGACTTACTCAAATTTCTCAATGTTGTCTGAAAGTTTCTCTGTAATATAAAGGCAGGGCACAGTCCCAACATTTCTGTAAGAAGAAGATGAAGATGGTGGAGTTTTAACATGTAAATATAACCCTTTTCCAAAAACAAATCTTCCAAGCGTTTACCATGAAATTTATAATCTAACATACATTGAACATCCATCAAGAAACATATATCACCATCACTGATTATATCATTGGGTGGCAAATATGAAGGTGGATCAGATCATCCCAACATGAGTATAATCTTTAAAATGTAATGACGGACTTTAACCCTTGGCGACCATCAAAGCTGAGCTGACTAAAGACTCTTATCAACTACTGCTTCTCTGTGCTGCATACTAACAGGCAAATTAAAATACAATCACGACAGAAAAACTACATCATTGCAGTGACCTTAGTCACTGTCCAACAGAAAGAAAGAGGAAAAATGCATCAAACAACAAATATCTGGGTCCAGCTGATATGAACAGCTCCAATGAATCATACATGACACTAGACACTTATGACAGTTGCCATGTTCGGGAGAATCTATATGACGTTATTCAAAAAACCTGGATAATTAACAGTGATCATTAACTGTCGGATCATGAATAAATATTAACCGTTAACTTCAATACTTAACCCAAATAAGGAGAAAATGATTTGTTGCAGAACCCCCTCTCCCCACAGCTCACAAGTTGTCATGAGCTTTCCCGTCTCCGAGTGGAGACCCCCGCAAAGCAAATTCCATGACCGTACTTCCACAATGACAGTGTTTCCACTGTGCAACAAATAATGATCAAACATGAAAGAGCCAGTAAAATAAATTCTCTTCTCCACTGCTGGTGTCCTTTAAAATCATCAATCACATACATATAACACTAAAGCTAAACATTAAATAACAGAAAAGTTTCAGATTAGATTACGCTTGACATGTAAAAAAGGTAAATATTGATTATACATGTAACTTTTAGAAATCAGATTTAATAGGCTAATGAATTTGAATGGAGCCCACATGAAAAAGAAAAGAAGCAAATCAACTTTAATCATTTGAAATATATGAATTTTATCAGTGCCAGGTAAAGGTTGGACTTATTGGATTTATCAGGTCACTTTAAGTATGGTCATGTGTTTTCCTCAGAGATTATCTCCGCTTAGTCCCCCCCAAACATCTTTTCAATTATTTAATCAGTAACAGGGTTAGAGCCCATGTCTTTATCATAACATCTACTGTAAACCCTCTGAAAAGTAGATATTCATCAAATTCTCATCTCATATACTGAAACATCTGTCCCGTTATGTAACCATCACTTGTAAGCGAATTACTCAAGCATCTTGCTAACAGGTTCTTCGTTAAGAAAATCTAAATTCTGAATGTAAGTTTTTAATGACAGACGGCAAAAACTTGTCCTGCAAAACCACAAATAAATAAATCCAATTTTCACTTGCACTTTTGAGAAGTGTAGTATATACTCCACATGATCATATAATCAACGGAACAATTATCAACCTGATGATTTTTTCACAGAGGTCATCCAATACTCATGGATAAAAATACTGTATTGTTACATCTAAATAGTATAATATTATAAAACTACAGAACTGAAGAAAACACAGTAGGCTATGGTTTTACACAAACAGGGAGTACAATATCATTTGTATAAGAATATTCTTCACCAGTTGTAGATTCTGTTCTTACTAAAGAACAAGTCTCAAATAAGGAAACATTGGTCAATGTCACAATCTCCATGATTATTGCATAAGAAGGTTTTAGGAAGAAAGTTCTTTACCAGCTCCAAGTATTTTTTGAAATTCATCCTTTCTTCCAGAACCCCACAACACAACAGAGAAAATGTATTTGTGTATTTACCCATTTTTATCCCTGACAGTCCACCAGTTGGGTTCAGAGCTGTCAATGACAATGTACTCCTCATTTTTGTACAAAGGAATGTCTGAATCCTCAACAGGGTTGAAGTTCTTTAGGGCGATCACAATCCTCTCTTCTGAAGCGGAGTAACGCCTCTAAAGGATGGACAGACACACAAAACGAATCCTCTGGTGAAGTCTATACAGTTTTATCCTAAAAACCACTGTAATTTCTGGTGTAATGTTAGGTTCAAAATTGCTTATACTGTAGACAGAAAACTATGTACATTTTGTCAGATTATGACATGAATATTCAGCAAATGGTTTGTGAACCGTAACTTTTTCTAAAACAACCAACCAACAGCTTCAAAAACTCGCCTCAGTCTACATCCATTCTAATGCTAATTCTAATCCAAGTGCTAAGAAAATCTAAAGCTAATACTAAGAGAATGCATTTTATAAAAATAGTTACTATGAAAGTCAACAGCCATCAGTTGACAGTTAATAGAAAAGCTGCAGATTAAATGACTTCAGTCTAGACATCTATACAACATCTGTAAAGGACTATTAAACTAGCTTGCTTTCAACTAAGACCCGTTGGTCACTACTGAAATGCAGTCAATTTGAACTTAAAGTAAGCTAGTGGTTTCTATTATATTTGGACTTACCTGTGGATCCGGTGTTGGAGGAAGAGGTTTTTTAGATGCTGTAAAAATAAACGAAACGTCCATCAACCTTCATTAGTGTAAGAATCAGTGAAAAGTACTTAAACTGACTGTTTACTTCTTTATGCCAGTACAGTAACATTTATTAGGCTTCATTTTATGAGGTAGACAAAATTTTAGTACCACAGCCGGTGGGGTAATATTCACTGCACCCGGATGCCAACTTCTCCGTCCGGTTGCAACACCTCCATCTTCCCTCGCCCCAGAAATCTGGGTGGTAGCTTGATGAGATTCTGTTGTTTTTCGTTTCTTTACAAGGGAAAAGGGTAGAGTGCGTACCACTTTAATTCAGGTTAAAAATATATATATTTTAAATAGAATGCTTTTGTCATGGTGTTCTAGTGGGTCTCATGTCATTTTTGTTGCTCTCTATAACAGCTGCTCACCCTCTTTAAGAGCTCTGACCCATTTTAGTCTGCAGTCATTGTCTGGTGCAAACACATAAAGGTGGTAGCTATCATACACAACCTGTAAATAAACCAACAAAAAGACATGGTTTATTTGTCCAGATTTTCACTGATGCTGACATAAGAAATCCCTTGATGTAGCCAGGAGTTAGATATAGTAACTGAGAAAATTGAGATGAAAATATGGCATTGAGATGTCAGCCATAGGTCAAGATTTAGAGAACTCTCACCTGGAAAGGATACTTGTATTCACAGGGTATGGGAACATCACTGCGCACAATCTCCACACATTTGATGTGAGAAAGTTCAATGCAGCCTTTCAGAATCGGCTTTTTCTAAGAATGTTACATTTTTTTACATTATTATACAGTTTTGAGTATCATCAGCATTTGCTTATGCAGATTTACTGTAATAACAGCTAGATCTGTGAAGTTATTCATTAGAATTGATACACTTTTACAAAGAATTATCAAAATAGTTATGCAACTTTATGTTGCGCAATAACAATGTTGTATTGTGAAAAATGCCCCAAAATCTTCTAGTTATAAATAGCAAGAATAAGAACTATGTATTCCGTTTACTCAAAAAATTATGAAGCCATTTACGCATCACCAAATTGCAGAAAAACTTCTTTTCATTATCATAACACATAAACATACTCACCCCTGCTCGACGCTCAGAATATGTCAATTCCTGAGTGTTTAACACAAAAAGCCTTTCCTTATAATTGCAAGGTGAGGTTCTTCGCTTTTGCTGAGATTTTTTATACAGGATTCCTCTCAGAATAACCCGTGGGTACATGTTAAAGGAGAGTGGGTGAAATCTCCTGGGCGTGAGACATGCTGGAGCGAGCTGCGATATGTGAGTATGTAGTGTGTAGACGTCTTTATGAGCAACACTGATACATCACGGTATACAGACTTCCGGAGATGAGGCAGTCTCTGGGTAAGCCACATCCTCTGGTATGAACATGAGGATGAGTTTGCGCACACACGCACACGCACACGCACACACACACTTCCTCAATTATTCTATTCTATTAGATAGATAGATAGATAGATAGATAGATAGATAGATAGATAGATAGATAGATAGATAGATAGATAGATAGATAGATGGATAGATGGATTTTCTGCAGTGTTAGATTGCTGTTCATAGACTTTAGTTCAGCATTCAACACTATCATTCCCCAAAGACTGTATGTGAAACTGAGCGAGTTGGGACAGAGCACCTCCCTCTGCAACTGCATACTGGATTTCCTGTCAGAGGGACCTCAGTCTGTCCATAATGGCGACAACATTTCCAGCACCATCAGACTGAACAACAGGAGCTCCTCAGGGCTGCGTTCCCAGTGCACTGCTGTTCACACTCCTGCATCGCCCTGCACAGCTCTAACCGCATCATAAAATTTGCTGATGACACGACCGTGGTGGGGCTCATCAGCAACAAGTCGGCCTACAAAGATGAGGTTCAGCATCTGGTTGTCTGGTGCAGTGACAACAACCTGTTGCAGAGTTGCCAACTTTTCCAAAAACCTAGGTGTGAGATTGTGGGTGTGTCTGTGGCCGATGTCGGGATCGATGAGCGCGGGGGGGGAATGCGTGACTGTCACGCCGAATGCGTGAGAGTTGGCAACTCTGCTGTTGCTGAATGTGGACAAAACCAAATAAATGATTGTCAACTTTAGGAAAACCCGCTACACCCATACACCACTCAGCATCCACGGCTCCACGGTTGAGACTGTAAATAACACCAAGTTCCTGGGAGTTTACATCTCAGACGACCTCACCTGGACCACCAACACCACCTCCATCACCAAAAAGGCCCAGCAGCGTCTCCACTTCCTGAGACTAGTGAAACCAGCCAACCTTCCTCCTCCGATTCTCACCGTGTTCTACAGGGGCAACATAGAGTGTCCTCACCAGCTGCATCTCCGTCTGCTTTGCTAACAGCACTGTTGTATATATTGCTTATTCTATGTGCCTTATTTGTTATTTGTTCTTTGTTCCTTGTTCTTTGTTCTTTGCACTGTTAAAGCTGGAGCCACGTCGTCTCGTCTCTCTGATTACAACAAAGTTTACTTTGCCTTTGGTCTTAATGAAAGTCAGTGTCATTGAAAACGTTTGATGGTTTTCGCGACTGCACTTGAGGGCACATTCAAAGTTTTCTGGACTAACTAACCTCCATGTCTTAAAGTAATAATGAACTGTGATTTCTCTTTACTTACTTCTTGCTATTATGCGGTGTATAACTGTAGTCGAATTGGAGTGTTCACTGTATAGAACTATGCACCAACCCTATCAACGCACCCTTTCAGAATCTGCTTTATTTCTAAGAATATTACATATTTTTTATCTCTGCCCAACACGGTGGTCGCAAACAAATTAAAAAGGCAAGAAATTCAAGAAACACATAATTTACAGCTATTCCAGGTGAATACCTCAAGAATCTGATTAAGAGAATGCCAAGAGTGTGCAAAAGTGTTATTAAAGGTGACTACTTGGAAGAATCTTATATAATACAATACAGTTAACACATACAACATGTCTTCCCTGTCTAGTCTAAAATGTATATTGTATATTGTCTGGTTTAAAATGTATATTGTTTAATGTATATTTTAGTATTTTACTTATTTATTGTTCATTCCATGTGCCTAGTCGTGCCACTGCCTATTTATTCTCTGCTCTACTGTTCTTTGTTTGTTTGCACTGGAAATAACCTGGAGCCACGTCGTCTCGTCTCTCTATGTATCTGTACAGTATATAGCAGAGATGACAATAAAGTTGACTTTGACTTTGAACACATATTTTCTACCGTCTTAGAAACCATCAATGTTTACCTTGTAACATTTCATGTTACATTTGTAATAACAGTACATGTGACAAATAAATAAGATTGAATCCTAGAAGATTGCATACATTTTCGGTAGGTTCCAAACAACCTCACCGAGGCGGCGCTCTTCTATATCTATGGCAACGGAGTAGACATCGTTTCCGGTTCTGAAGAATTGCGTCCAATCAGAAGGCTCGGTGTTTTCTCGCGCAGCGCTAACAGCAGCTCTGATGGTTTCTGTAAAGCTGTAGAAAGTAGCAGACGGATCGCGATCGTCCGCCGGCCAGCGGTTTGGTACGGAACGTTGACTTACATTTGACTTTGCATCATTTTTTAACAGGGATGTTGTTTTGCTACGAAGTATTAGTTAATCAAGTTGATACTAGTTCGTTAGCCTAGCACTCCTTGTTCCTCAACGCGGCGTTAATGCGGTGGGGGGCTGTTAGCTTGCTAGACGAGTTGCTGTTTAATTAAGCCTTTTTCCAAACGCGGGTTAAACATTTATGCCTGATGATATCGTATAACGTTTGTAATGTTGTTGTTGTTTCTATCTTAAAGGAACCATGAGCTTTGCTTATAGCCTTGCTTAAGTGACGTTAGCTATTGCTCCTAGCATAGCATGCTAATGTTAAGCTACGGTGCTAGCAGCATTAGCTACAGCTTCATTTGTTATTACATTATTTACTGATTAATAGATGGTCTTGTATTCGTGCTGTTTTATATTATAGTTAATGTTAATTTCGTCATTCGTCTGCTTTTACTTTGAACGGGGGTTCTTGAGTCAAATCAGGTGTGTGTTAGTTAAAATTGTTAGAATGACATTTAACTTCTTGTTTGGATGATAGCTGATCATAATGTAGGCTGCTTCAGTGCAATGTGACAGCAATTAATTCTCTCAGCTTAAAAATATAGAGAAAAAGTAAAGTGAAACGGGGAAGTGATATTGGTGTACTGGTATGTTGACACATCCTGTACATTTATTAGTTTAAAATATACTATTAAAATATTAGCAATATTTATACTAGGGTTGTGCCAGGTCACAACACAGTAATACCAGTATGTAATAAGTGTCATATTGCAATATAAATGATGGGGACAAGATGCATTTACATTCCCTAATGCACACAACAATGAGACAAATCCTGATGTCTGCACTGATCAGTGTCCTCAAACTGCTCCTAACTGAAGCCAGTTAGAGGCCACATTGTAATTTTTGGTATTACCAGTATCTGAATAGCAGTGTTCCATCACCATATGCTAGTGCAAAAAACAATACAGGTTCATCTTTTCTCAAACATATACACAAGCTGGGAGTGAGATGAGTCACACGGAATCTCACCTAAAATTGTGACGTTATATTCTGAGAGGACGTGATCAAATTATCTAGTGTAGGTTCACGTTAAAAAATAAAATAACAGCAACTGATAGTGTGAACTGCACATGTGCATTTTGAAATCGTTTTTCATAGTTATGCTTACCAAGAGTTACATTAAGCAATTTTTTTGTTTTTATTTTGGACAACATTAAACATATTCATTTTAAAATTAACTTTATTTATGATGCCACGCATACAAAGTTTTGAAGATGATAAAACATGGTTTTGTTCTAGTAAGAGCTACTATGGCTACTGTGTGAAACCATGTAACACTACTACTGGATTGCTTTGCACTCTACCTTCATTCCCATTCCATTTTGTTAATTCCATGAATCTCTTATTCCTATACAGTATAAAAATGCTGCATCACTTCTGGTGCACTAAAATGCTGCTGATGCTTGCCTGTGGCAGTAGATGGGCACTTTGAATTAGGAAGTCTGTCATCAGTGACAGTAGCTCATGATAAAATAAGAATAAAAATACACTTCAATTTGATAGTCATAAAATAAATATTGTGACAATTTTTTGAAGCTGAACAGCCCACCCGTAACTAGTACTATGTTATTTACATTTTCTCTTTCTGTCTGCCAGGCTCTCAAAATGGGCGAGCCACAGCAGGTGAGCGCCCTGCCGCTGCCCCCGATGCAGTACATCAAGGAGTACACAGATGAGAACGTGAGGAAAGGACTAGCACCTAAACCGCCGCCTCTGATCCGGGACAGTTACATGATGTTCGGCAACCAGTTCCAGTGTGACGACCTGATCATCCGGCCGTTGGAGAGCCAAGGCATTGAGCGGCTGCATCCGATTCAGTTCGATCACAAACGCGAGCTGAAGAAGCTCAACATGTCCATTCTGGTGAACTTCCTGGACTTGCTGGACATCCTCATCAAAAGCCCGGGCAGCATGAAACGGGAAGAGAAGCTGGAGGACCTGAAACTGCTGTTTGTCCATATGCACCACCTCATCAACGAGTACCGGCCGCATCAGGCGCGCGAGACGCTGCGTGTGATGATGGAGGTGCAGAAGAGGCAGAGGCTGGAGACGGCCGAACGCTTCCAGAAGCATCTGGACCGGGTAATGGAGATGATCCAGGGGTGTCTTGCCTCACTGCCTGATGACTTACCTCAGCCTGACCCCTCGGGCGGGGCAGGGGTCAGCAGCGCTTCTGTAGGGCTGACGTCAGCGGAAGCCAGACTGAAAACCGAACCCATAGACTTGGAAGAAGCTGGGCTTAGCTGCATGGCAGGACAGACGGACAAAAATGGGCCCTCCACTAAAAGGGAAAAATCATGGGATAAAGATGCTGCCATGTGCAGTATTATTGATGAGATGACTTAATAACTTTGTAACTTTGGAAAAAAAAGTATCTTTGGACACTTACTACTTGAAAGGAGGAAAAGACAGTTCTTATTAGTTACCAATAATGTACACAATTGAATGAATATTTTCAAGCTCTTTCTATAATGTCATATTTTACACAATAAATGAAAGTGGGATTGCTTAAAATGGAATCACTTAAAATCGAATGTTCTTGTTTGTAAGGATTAATGTTAATCTCTTTTTATCTGTGAACACTGTTGCATTCATACAGCCCAATGCAAGTGAACAATCAAAACAAGAGAACAGGTTTGTGTGTTGTATTTAGTGTGAATTATTTCAAAGTAAGCTGCTTTATCTCAGCTACATGTCCTCATACAGTGAGACAAGATGCGATGACTCCAGGTATAACAGCATAGAAAAAGGCAAAAAAGGCACAGGAATCTGTTACAGCTGTTCTGCAAATTTCAGGTCAGCAGTCAAAGTGGATAACATAATAGATGTGTACTGGAATGCAATAATGTGCATATGTTAAGCAGCAGTCATTAAACGGATTAAATTTACAAAACATAAAAAGTCCAGTAACTGACCGATTTGCAAATATAAAAAGTATGTTTTGTGCTTTTAACAGCATGTATTAACAGCATGTATCAGAGTGAAAATAATGTCAAAATATTTTTCAGCAATACGGTGTACGTTGTAATCCTCGTAATACAGGCTTTTATTTTTTAACAAATGACGTCAGTAGTGTTTGGAAAGAATGATTCATTCTAGAAAGATCCAGATAATGTAGGGAAATGCATCTGCAAATAATTTAAAGGTGAAAACCTTACTTTGATGAGAATAACTTTCCGTTCTGGTGCAAACGTTACGTTCTTGAGCCTTGTAGAATAAAAGCAATTGCATCAAGCAGAATCTCTATTTATTTAAAATAGAGCTTTACTCGGATATGACTAACAGGCATGCGCAGATCATGTCAACGGTGCGATATGCTGTGCAGCCCTGTTATTTAAAAAAATCCTTAATATTAAAATGTTGGCAGTTGTAGGTCAGTAAGTTGTCAGCAACTTTTAAGATCTTGACGTGACACATAAACTTAAGTTAAGCAACAGGACGTTTAAGGTGTTACAAAACTGATCAGTTATGCACAAAACAGCTGAGATCAGCTACACAATTTATGAACGCGCATTTACGAGGTAATAGAAAAACAGGGCAAACAAAGCCCATTTTTCAAATGGTTACACCTATCTAACGATTACGAAACGTATATTCTTCATTTTCAAGACTATACATGCACGACTGGGGTCGTTTCCTAAAGCCATCTTTTAAAAAACAAGGTTATACTGTAGTTAAGGTAACGTTAGCGGCGGTGGTTACGAAACGCCAGTGTGGCTGTTTCACAACAGGGTGGAACGCGCAGCGGTCAGCCAATAGGAACCTCGGACGCGGTCACATGGTTTTATTTATGTAACGTAATGGTGTCAGAACCGAGCCGAGGTTGTTCGCTAGCATGGACCGGCCAGGGGGAAGATGGTAGTGTTGGGGAAAATAACCAGAAAAGACGCAAAGCTTCATTTTGTGATGATGGTGGTCTGAAGAATGAAAACAGAACGGAGTCACTTCGTCGCGCTCGGAATGGGGAAACCGGTACTTTAACCGTGACTGAATAAACGACAATGGACAACATCTACAGTCGAGTCGCACTTTGGTAGAGGAGAAGTCAGGAAGGACGGAGAAGGTGCAAATTTATTCCGATCTGAGCTTTTATGCTCACACAAAGAGATGACGGGTCACAGTTGTTGCAAACCGACATGGTCCGTTTCTCAACTTGTTTTGCGCTGATAGACCGGTGTTATGCCAAACGATTTTGGACGAAACTTCACGGGAAGGGCCTTGACAATCCGAACTGCACACTGATTCTCCTGTAAAAAAGAAAAGAAAAAAAGTCCAGTCCCGCGTTCCAAACATGGATCTTCTGGAGTGTCCGATCTGCCTCTTTCTCATGTGTGAACCGGTGACAATGATCTGCGGTCACTCGTTCTGTCGCCGCTGTTTGGGCGCCTGTCTGCCGTCTAGATGCCCAGCCTGCAAAGAGAGGTTTAAACAGAGAGATGCCAAAAACATAAAAAACAACGTGTTGATCTTCAGCGTCATTGAGAAATGCTGCCCCGAGGAGACCAAAATGAAGTGCCATATTCAGGAGAAGCTGAAGACATCAGAATTTACTGAAGCGCTCCGTATTGCGGATGACGGGATCGAGCTCGGTAAGAGTCGCTGTTCTGTGCCAAGTTGACGTATCCTGTATGTAGTCTGCTGTGTCTTAATTAGGCCATCAGACATGGGTGAGTATGGACAAAAAATGCCAAATCTATGTATTTATTTTGTGATCATTAACTATTAATTTTACCACATGACATCAGTATGTAAGCACATCAAACTGCTACGTACATGAGGTAACTTCACATCCTTCACATTATGCCTGAGAACTTTGAAACGAAAACAGACACATACACACACACACACACACACACACACACACACACACACACACACACATCCTTGTATTTATATAGTAGTGAGGATCATTGACTTCTATATTACTGTATCTAAATAATACTACACTTAACCCTAAACATAACCCTAACCATAACCTCAGTAACCAAAAGCTAATCTTTCTACACTTTTAGTTTTGCAAATATACTTGTATTTGTTTTGTAAAAGCAGTTTAAAGAAGTGAGGACCACTAAAAAAGTCCTCACTTCCCAAAAATGTCCTCACTCTGCTGGTTAAAAACTCATTTTGGTTCTCACTAAGTAGCAAGTACAAGAACACACACAGTCACGCACAGTGACTCGATAAAAAGTCAGGTTGCCTCTTGTCCATAGGTTAAGCTTAAATAAAGCAAAATATATAATTAAAACATTTCAGATGACCTGACAGCTCATGGTCCTATATTCGATTCAGCTTGTGTTAAGGTTAAACTCCTTGTCATCAATTATCATTATTAATATAATTTAATATTAACCTTCCTGTCAGTTTCATTTGGGTGAATCTATTCACTCTGGATGCCAACTGCATCAGTTCCCGAATCAGTTCTGAAGATTTGACCTGATTACTGAGAGTGCCAGAGATTTCATAAGGACTGAGTGCCTGTTATCAGGTTAATAAACTTAGAAAGTGGGTTAAAATGCAGTTAAGGCGGCAGAAATGTAATGTCCTCCCAGGCTCTAAAATGACAGAAGCTTTCAGACAAGCTGTAGGCTGTGTTCTTTATTTTAAAGGGTTTCACGACGCCTGTAGTCTTCACCCATTGTGAAGAAAAACAAGCCACAATAACCTATATAGAGAGCAGTAAACTGCGAAAATTCAGGGCAGTGCAGAATCAGGCCTCTCTACACACACTTTTATGTAATAGAAGGTTCACATATTCTCAAAGCAGTGCACATAGAAGGTTGTTATGAATATGTAGATACTGCTGTTATTTAACAGTATCAGTAATGTATTGAACAGCTGCAAGCATGTTCAACTATTGATGCACGTACCATATAGTTAGTACTTGAAAGAGTTAACTGCTGATGAACAGGAAGTTAATAATGGACTGCTTTCATAACCCTGACTCTTATTTACTTAACTTTTTATGGTGCAGAGCTACTAATTGTATATACCTACATAAGCTTGGAAATTATGGTGTTTTTTCGAAGCCAACCAAAAGCCTTTGGCTGTGCGCACTCTGTGTATTCTTTTGCCATTTATGTATTTCCTTGCTTGTGTAACTTTGTTATGTTATGACACAATCTTGCTTTGCATCTTTAGCAGCCCTTGTTGGATTTATTCAACAGGTGCACGGAATGGTTATACTGCAGACATGTTGAACCTGCTTCTTACATTCTCCAGCAACGTGCTTATGCTCGTGCCTCGTGTTAATGTGTTTACCTTTACTCCTTTCATCGGACTTGAATTCCGAGCCAGTTTTCCTTTCTCTGCATGTATCTGTACTACGCAGATCGCTTACATGATCCGGCTCCAATTAAGAGCAGTTATGTATGTGTCGCTGAAGCACACTCCCTGGTGTAAACAAAGGGGTGGGAGGAGCACTTATGCAAGGTTACGCTACCGAGAGGGTGATTAAGTGCATTCAGTATGTATCCAGCCACTGTCGTTGTGGGCAACATGCCAATTAACATTTTAAATCATCAGCCCAAAACATACTCTGTTTTCTGTCCTTATTCTTTACTCTCCCCTTTTTCTCCAGCTCCGGACGACGTGAGCCTGAAGGTGTGGAGGGCGGAGGCCAGCATGGGGCTTCGGCGCTACTCGGATGCCTTACGCGACCTAGATGACCTCTGTTGCGCCAGACCCAACTGGACAGAGGTAGGAAACACAGCAGATTCATATAATTTGGCCTCAGTTACTGTAGGATAAGGACAAAATGTTATAATGTGATTGCACTGCAACCTTCTGCTGCATTGGGGTGGCAGTGGCCTAGTGGTAAGATACTCATTACGGAGCAAGAGGCTGTTGGATCAAATCCTGCTTCCAGCGCTACCACCACATGGTCCCTGAACACAACCCTTAACCCCAAGTTGCTCCAGGGAAACTGTCCCTGTAATTAGGAAATGGAAGTCGTTCTGGATAAGAGCGTCTGCTAAAAGCCATAGATGTAGTGGCCAAGGTGATGAGAAATAGAGATATTTCTACTGCTCACAACTTGCAGGCTAAAATTTGTTTGGTTAAAGTGGAAGGAATTCTGCTTGATCAGCATTGTTTGATAAAGAGTTGACTGAAAACTTATGGATCATCTTAAAATACAAGGGTTGTTCTAGAGTCATCACTCTATCACATATGATAGAGCCCCTGGCCTATGATGCTAGGGGTTGAATGTGGCCTAGTGGCAGGATACTCACTTTCGGACCAAGAGGTTGTAGGTTTGAATCCAGCTCTGTCTGCCAGAGCTACCATAATTTGAGCCCTGAGCAAGAGATTTTAGATTCAAATCTAACTCTTTCCTGTCAGTAGGATTGAGTCCCAGCAGCATTGCAAAAGATATAAGTCACTCAGGATACGAGTCTAACCTGTTCTGAAGTAGATTTTGACCATAAATTAGCCATCAGGTAGAACAAATAAACTTGTTATGCCTATAAATATAGACTCAGACCCAAATGTGATGTAAGCCTAAGTTTGAATGGACTGTTTATTCTTTCATAAAACTCCCACGACATCATAACATCTCCTGTGAACACAAAGTTCAAGGGTCTGTGTTATAACATGCCCGCAGACGTATATCAGCTGCCCTCAATTGCACTTTGACATAACTGGCCTCGTGTTGGCCAGTGCATATCGTGGCAAAGTGGAAGTATGAGTAGAGCATTACGGATTTGAGAACTTACGGCACAGCTACCACAGTGCGGTTCTGTCTGTGCTCTTATATCACTGCTGATGTAATGCCCAGAACGGCCCCCTGACATGCAAGAAGGGTAATTTGACTCCTGTGGTGTCGCTGACTTGTTTTTACTATAATCAGATTGTAGGTTGGTTTGGCCAATGAAGCATTTTCATATCACTGTTACCTAATAGCGATTAAAATAAATGATCGGTCTGGAGACTGCATGTTAGATTAACCATCAGTTGGCTTCTGGATAAATAATTTAGCGTCAGTTTAGTAAGAGGAGCACGATGCCCCCGGTGTACTCCAATGATGCCATGTATACTTCTGTGTGAATGCTCCCTTGTCTGTACTTGTGACTGTTCCAATGTCCTGCGTTCCCACGGGTAGGGTTTCTTTCGGAAAGGGAATGTGCTGCTGGAAATGGGGAGGAAGACTGAAGCTCTCATCCAGTTTCACCGCTGTCTGAAGCAGCAGCCTGACTTCGCCCCTGCTAAGGGCCAGATTAAGAAGGTGGGTTGTGCAGACAAACGTTAGAACAGCACAGACTGTACTGGCCTGGGCATTACAAATGTCAGACATTAATCATCAGCGTTTACTCGTGGTTATGTATGGTGTCATCGTGCGTGCAGCTGTGGAAGCTGGTGCAGACGAGGCATTCTTTGAATTTTGTGTCCTGCTGTTTCTTAGAATTGTGAAATGTACTTCATGTTCAAATTCAGACCTGATTTGTACTCTATATTGTATAATGAATTTTACTCTTTAATTGGCTAATACAAGCTTCCTAGCTTGGATTTGGATTGGTACAAAAAAAATAAAAGTAGATTTACACTGTGCTCTCTTGAAAATGAATCTGAAAAATTAATCAGGGGCAGTTGATAGCGTAATGGTTAGGGAGCTGGCCCCATGAACAGAAAGTCGGTGGTTAACGCCCAGCACCGGTAAAAGTACCACTTAGGTACTCATGAGCAAGGTACTGTCCCCAAGCACTGCTCCTTGGGTGCTGCATGTCAGCTGCCCACTGCTCCTTCACGGATGGGTCAAATACCGAAGTCACATTTCGTTGTGGTGCGCTGTACTGTGGTGTGTTCACAATGAAATGTATTCACTCATTGAAACTGATATTCAGACCTCTAATCAATGCCCATGTCAGTTATTTAAATTAATTTTGAACAATTCTTAACACAAATTTACAGTACATACCCTAACAGTAAACTATGGGGGCAGAAAGCTATACAAAAAATAATTGTTCACTTGGTGGTAATTAAGGTAGTGTTTGATTAATCATGATATTGATTTGAGGTCATATTGTCTAGCCCTATGTGACACACAGTTTGAGAAATGCTTGAACTTTAAGTGCAAGAAAAGTCTTGGTGAAAGAAAATTGACTGATATCTGTCACACTTCTCTCTAGTTGTGTCGTATTGAATTGTGGTAATATTTTGTACCAGATCTTGGAAGCGGAAGGTATGGCCGTCCCTGAGGAGGTTCCTCGGATTCTGCAAGTCGTGGCTGAATACCTCAAGGACCCCTGTCCCATCACCAGCTCTGTGGGGCCCGCAATCGCCGAGGGCTTGCAGGGATCCCGGAACCAGATCGTGGAGAGAAGCGACTATGAGCAGGTAAAAGTCGTTTGCACAAACATGCCACATTTTTTGACGCATTTGTTCGACAGAAGGAAGAATGACACATGGGATGGAAGTGTTTACCCCGTCGTTTTTCCCTTCTTTGTCTAGCAGACTGCATCTAAAGTCAAGCAAGACTCCAGCACCGAGTGCTGCCTGAGCCTGTGCCAGGCTGTGTCCTTCCTTCCCATGGCCGAGGACGATGAAGAGCTGATGATGAGGAAGGAGGAGAGACAGACGAGAGGTGGGAGGATGACGGAGCCCGGCTGCTACTGTCACATTTCCCTGCTGTTTATGGGAAAAAAGTTTTCTTCTTACTTAGCATTAATCAGCTACTCACTGGAAATTTTCAGGCATGAATAATTTAAACTTTGCCATAAAATTAATGTGCAACTATGCAAATAAGCTATCGACTAAATATACCATCTAACATAAGCGCATAATACACCTCCTCCTGCATCTTGGTGATTGCATGATGATTAAGAAATTGGAGGAAAATTACAAATCTCAAAAAAGCATTTCTGTGCGAATGCTACAGAAAAAAAGATATTTTTGAAATTATAAGGACATATGCATGACAAATACATTTTAATGATATTGAGTGACATTTTTCATTATTTATTAACCATATTCAGTATACCACACCTTTTATTAAAAAAACCATTTGCTCTATGAAATGCATTTTCTAATCCTTATATGTAGTGTATTAACTTTAATACTTTTTAATTACTTCTTCATGCAGAAAATGTTTGCTTAATTGTTGCATTAAAAAAATATGTTGAGCTTTGTAAGAATATATTCAGTCATAAGTGCATTTTTCCAGTGCTTGATTGAGAACAGTGCTCTTCTCCGCTCATAGGGCCATGCAGCGTGGACCGAGAGTCATCCCTCAGCGTTCTCACCGTGTCTGACTTTGAGTGTCCACTCTGCATCAGGTTGGTATAGTTCTTATACTGTCCTGTTCCGTTTGATTAGAATATATGCAAATAGTGGTTGCCGTTGTGCCTCCCTTTTCTTCACTGATCCAAACTGCTTTTGTCTTAATGTGAAAAATACAATGTAGGGCTGTTCATAGTATTGAGGGAAAAATCAGTTTTAGTGCAATATATTTTGCAGTATAAAATATACAGATTGTTATAATCAGATAACTTGAGTGCCTAGCATGATTGGGTTATTTTGTAGTGGAGCTGCAGAGAAAAGTTCAGAATAAGAACAAATTGCAAAAACATTACAATATATTGTTCAGGCCTAAAGTAGTGTCCATAACCTTATTTACCTCTATATGTCGGTGGTCTCCATCACTCTGTTTGCCTTCCCAAGGTTGTTCTACGAACCGGTCACTACACCCTGTGGCCACACCTTCTGTAAGAACTGCATTGAGAGAAGTCTGGACCATAATCTCCGGTGTCCACTTTGTAAACAGCCACTGCAAGAGGTGAGTCTCCAGCATGTTGAAGTCTCAGGCATAATCTATATCTGATTCAGAGCATGGTTCAGATTGTACATGTGTTCCCTAAGTCAGCTGCGAAAAAGTCGATTAACCAGACACTGAAAATGCATTTACTTTAAACCGCTAGACCATATTTAAAATGACATTTTCATTTTTAAATTCCCTAGAATAACTGTAACATAGAAGGTCCTGGGTTCGATCCCCGGGTCGGCCGCAGGGTCTTTCTGCTCTCCCCGTGTTCATGTGGGTTTCTGCCGGGGGCTCTGGTTTCCTCCCACAGTCCCAAAGCATGTACTTTAGGTTAATTGGCAACTCTAAAAAAAAATTGGTGTGACTGGGAGTGTGATTGTGTGGCGTGTGTTGGCGTCTGCCCAGGGTTGGTCACCGCCTTGCCCTCGTAGATTCCGGGACAGGCTCCGTCCCTCCCGTGACCCCGGTTGGGATTAAGCGGTTCAGACATAACAAATGATTTAAGTGTGAAAGGTTGATCGATAGCAACACGGTTATTAGTGGCAGACATAGTAATAATGAAAGCTTTTTGAAACCGGGATGGACCACCCATCTACCCACATGTGAGACCACCTAGATGAACTGTGGCACAGTTAGCACAAGTTAAAACATAGCCTATGCCCTGGTATATATTCATTAAGGGTGCTGCGATGATATAAGAGGCACAATGTTCCTAGAGTACGATTATGTGTCATCACTACTAACAACCCCATTAATGTCCAGCTAAGTAGACGTCTGCGGTCAAAAACTGACCACAGCAGACTTTTTTACTGCGCACCAAGAACACAATAAAGAATCTGTTAAGCTGTAATATTTGCTACACTTAAGCCTCTTGTGGTTACTTCTGTTGTTGTAAAAAGTATTTTATTTCTCCTTGGAGTAGCAGTATCTAGCAGTATCCCGAGTGTGTCACCAGAGCCAGCTCATATTTAATTCTATTTCTGTATTCTGCTTATATATTCTTCACCAGTGATTGTAAAGCTCATTTCAGTCTCACGTCCTGTGCTAGTATTTCAAGAACAGGAAGTACAACCCCACAGTGCTGCTCCAGGAGATCATGAGCCGCCTCTTCCCCCAGCAGCTGGCCGAGAGGAAACAGGTGCATGACGTGGAGATGGCTGAGTTGTCCAAGTGAGTCAAGCTCATGTCACAAAAACTTTAGTTCTGTCCTTTTCCTCTGCTGACCTCTTTAGCTGGAAGTCTTCCCCTTGCAGAATGACCCACACCGGGACCCTGTCCAGTACCAGTAAAAAAAAGTAGACACACCAGGTCATTGTTACTCAGATTTTTTACAATCTTACAATTTTACACATAGTTTGATGTGTAAATGCTGATGCAGTCTTGAAATCAGCCCTTTTCTGATGAAAACTGACTTGCGCCTGTAGAATTTTTACATTTTTTAGCCTCATGTCATATAAAAGTGGTGAAGCTGTAGATAAAACTACCAGAAATAGTAAGATCAGTTTCTGTTTTATTGGCTTGCAGAGTTTTTATTATGCAGAGACATTGTATGGTTTAGTAGTCTCAAGAAAAATAAGGTTAGTGCCAAACAGGCAGAAAGACTTTGGTATCCATCTGGATACAGAATAAAATTATTAAATAACAAAAAATGCATTTTTCTATATTTATTTTTTCTCTTATTGATTACCTGCTAACACTATAAAATGGATATATTTTCTGATCAAATGAAAACGCAGAAACACTAAAAGTTTTGGGTAATTTTGAACCAATTTGGTCTCATTTTGGACTATAAAATGAGCTGCTTTTGGCCTTTCTGGAAGAGAACTACATTTTTATGAGTGATGGCGTTCCACATGAGTTGCGAGCACTCACACACTGCAAAAAATGAAATCTTAACAAGCCAGGGAATCTTAAAAAGAAAAAATAGATCTTTTTTATTTTAAGAATAACTGACTTGACTAGACTTGTATGTGTAAGATAAATAATCTAATTTTAAGAAACGTTGGCTACAATTATCTTATTAAGAAAAATGTACTGATTATAAGAACGTTTTAACATGAAATAAGAAATTTAATTAAGAGAACTGAAAGGTTCTCATGCTCTCCACTATGAGTTCAGAAATTCATGACAACTTTGCTTATTTTAAGAATATTAAAGCTAAAAACATGGAAAAATGGAAAGATTTTTTTTCTTGTTTTAGATCTTTACAAGATAAATTTTCTCACTATATTGGCAGATAATTTTGCTTGAATCTGGTACCTTTTTTCTTATTATCCTTTTCTTTTTCTTATTTTCTGACTGATTTTTTTGCAGTGCACACATATAATTAATCCATTTTAACACAGTTACTTCAGTTTTTGTGCACTTAATTACACACAAATAATATCACATACAGAAGAATAAATATAATGTCTGTGAGGTTTAAAGTCTTGTGATCCTGACAGTATGTGTATGGTTTCTGTATGGTAAAAGGATTCAAGGAGTCATCAAAAGGAGTTATTAAAACACGTCAGGAGAAGCAAAAAACAATCATGCCATATATATATATGCCATAAAAACTGTTTGTTGGCACCTTTCCATAATCTGACTTCTAATAAAACATCTCCAGTATAATGACTGAAGCCATTACAGAGCGGCCATTAGAGGTCCAGTAGTGTCCCTTTAAAAGCAGTAGGGCCCCAGTAAAAGTCACTCTCTCACCATTAGAAATCCGATATTGTCTATTAAAAACGTTTAGGGTCCCAGTAAAACTTCTCCAATATTTGTGTTTGTGGGTGTTTATACACCAGCTGAAGCCAGTACAGAGCAGCCGTTAGAAGACTAATAATGTCCATTGAAAAGCAGCAGTGTCCAATGTATGTGTGTGTATAAAAGTTGTGCTGTTGTGTTTCCCAGCAGCACCGACTGCTCTACTATAGACTAGGGGTGTTGAAATTACTCGCATACTCGAGGCGTTGCACATGCAATTTAGTTTCACTACTGAAATCACTCTTGAAAATTATTCCTTTTTTCATTTCTCAAAACATTTGGGCATCTTTATGATGCGCGCACACACACACACACACACTCACACTCACACACACAGGACACTCTTGTCTTTCACATTTTTTTTCTCCTCCAGTTTGTCTAAAGACACCAGCTGCAGCAAGTATAGAGCAGCCATCAGAAGCCGCTTAGTGTCCACTAAAACCCTGAAGGACCCCAATTAAATTTCTGCTTTGTGTGTGTGTGTCTGTACAAACACAAGGGCGTCCTGATTCCCAGTAGTACCATATCTTCTGTGGCTGCGCAACTATGAACATTCTTGTCGTTCCCATCTTTTTTGTCTCTTCAGTTTGTCCAAGGACATCCCAATCTTCGTGTGCACAGTGGCCTACCCTGGCATCCCCTGTCCTCTGCACGTCTTCGAGCCACGCTACCGGCTGATGATGCGTCGCTGCATGGAGACCGGCACCAAGAAGTTTGGCATGTGCAGCTACGAGCACGGCAAAGGGTGAGGACTGCAAAGACAAAGCCCAGATGGTACTGAATATGCCGGAGCACTGAGGCTCTGGTGATTCCTAAAGTAGACTTCTAATGGCTAAAGCCCGCATTTAAACAGAGCACTGCTTTCAGATCAGATCGCTAGTTGTTGAATTCCCTTAAAAGATAAAGGGGACAGTTCCACACCATTTATTAAGTTCCGGTGGTTTTTATGCTTCACACACACACACACTACAAAACTTTAAGTGAAAGTGAGTGATTATTTGTCATTGTGAACGCAGCACAGCGAACAGTGCACCACAACAAAATGTGACCATCCGTGAAGGAGCAGTGGGCAGCTGACATGGGCAGCAGTGCTTGGGGATGGTACCTTCCCATGAGTACCTCAATTGTATCTTTACCGGTCCGGGATTCAAACTGGCGACCTTCTGATCACGGGTCGAACACCCTAACCGATATGGTACTAACTGCCCCAACAAGAGTCGCTGGATTTCTGTGCGATCCTTATGTTGTCTTGCATTCAGGCGTTGTAAAGTAGGGTTGTGGTGATACATCCATCTTCATAGATACATAGGTTCTGTGATTAACACGCCTATAGCATCGATCCAAGATCAAACATCGATCAGACATCATACATAGTTGTAACATCACTTTACATTGAGGTCTGTTGGCTCCTGAATCAAATTTAGTGAGAATCATGTCATACCGGAAGGTCAGAAGGTCACAGGTTCGAATCCTGGACCGGTAAGGTTACCACTGAAGTACTCATGAGCAAGGTACCGTCCCCAAGCACTGCTCCCTGGGTGCAGCCTGTATCATCTGCCCACTGCTCATTCACGGATGGGTCAAATGCAGGAGTTACATTTGGTTGTGGTGCGCTGTGCTGTGTTCATAACGACAAATAATCACTCATAATATCGTATTGTGATGAAACCTGTGATGTACACTCCTGTTTTTAAGTCACAAGACTTGCACACTTCCCAACTGTCGAGTGAAACAGTATTTCCCAATATTTCCTCAGGGTAAATCACTCTCTCAGTATTATGATTTATCATGAAAGATACGTTTCAAGAACCGACAATGACATTTCAGTAACCACACAGTTTGTCTATTGCCACCTAGCCATAATGCTATGTACAATGATTACATAATAGGAAAAAATCCTCATATTTTTTCACAAGGTTTCAGTAACTAGTGCTGTTCCACCAAATGTTCCTCCCGTTCTTCTATCCCAGCAGCTTTGGCTCTGGACTGCTGCCACAGTCAGTCACAACATGATTCATACCGTTTTGAGTGGCTGACAGGTTCAGATATTAAACACGACAGACGTCTCCTGTCTGATGGGTCAGTGAGCCTCCTGAAGTGCAGCTGGCCAAGTCACACTACACGATCCTCACTCAGAGGATCGTGACCCTGACGCATCTCGGATCAGGAGCTTTTAGCGACGATCACTCGAGACAACCGGAGAACTGTGAAGCCTGAATTCGGCTAGGTCCTCATGAAAGCCTGTAGTGGGATACAAACTTGTCAGTCTGAAGACATTATCGTTTAAATTCAGCAGTTCAACAAAAATGAACAAGTAATGACGCTTGCTAGTAGAAATATCCTGAAGCCAAAACATACTTAACTTTTATTATAATTGTAATCAAGGAAAGTGTAAAGGTAGTGGTTAATGGTGGCCCAGTGGTAGGATATTTGCCCTGTGGACCAAGAGGTTGTAGATTGACATCCAGTTCTATCCCACTGTCAAAAGCACTCCCATAGGGTTGGTTCCTGAACAAGACCCTTAACCTCTGGATCTTCCGGGAAACGGTTTCGGTAATTAGGAACCCGAAGTCGCTCTGGATAAGAGCATTAAATAAATGCAACTGCTGTAACTGAAATGTCTTGGTCTGCTACCTAATGGGAGGGTTCTTGTTGTGGAATAAGAAGTCTTGGGTCAATCCCGGACCCCCGACTCTATCCTACCTCCAGCACTACCAGCAGTGTGTCGCACCAGGGAGACTGTCCCTGTAATTCACTGTAAGTTTCTCTGGTTGAGAATGTTTAGTAAAGTAAAGAACCGAGTGAAAGTGAGTGATATTGTGTCACATGCAGTGCCCAGCGAGCATGAGTACCTCAGCGGTACCTTTACCGGTCCGGGATTCAACCCGACGACCTTCCGATCACGGGGCGAACGCCCTAACCGTTACGCCACCAACTGCTCCTTACAGTTAAGAATGACACAAGTACTAGTATAGAACCCTACCTGTCAGATGTACTGTATGTTTTCTAGACACTTCTCTAATAGCAGTCTCCATTTCCCACGTGATGTAGGTTTGCGGATTACGGCTGCATGCTAGAGATCCTGGACCTGGACCTCCTCCCTGACGGACGTTCCTATGTGGACACGGTGGGAGGCAGCCGCTTCCGCGTGCTCAGGAGAGGCCAGCGAGACGGTTATCACACCGCGGACATCGAGTACCTGGAGGATCACAAGGTCTTGGCTTGTCTTAAGTGAAAGTGAAAAAGTGAAAGTGAGCGATTATTTGTCATTGTGAACACACCACGTGCTAGCACGTGGTGCGCCACAATGAAATGCGACCTCTGCATTTGATCCATCCGTGAAGGAGCAGTGGGCAGCTGACGTGGGCAGCACCCAGGGAGCAGTGCTTGGGCACGGTACTTTGCTTATGAGTACCTCAGAGGTGCCGTTACCAGTCCGGGATTCGAACCGACGACCTCATCGTGGGGTGAACACTAACTGCTACGCAACCAACTGCTCTGGACCTAGATCTGGACCTGGGTGTTCTTTGTTTTGCTTGTGAGGTTCTTGATGATTTCAAATCAGACTCCGCTGACTCGTGCTGACCAAGCACTCACCTATTCCACACAACTAAAGGAGTATGAAAGAATATTTTTAGGAAGAATTTTTGTCAGGACTAAAAAGTGGTGAAGAGGTTGGATTTGAGGTAGAAGGTGAACCTCAGAAAGAAGCAGAAATTAGTGTGGCGTCTCAGCTTTCCTGTCTGAAGTTATCGTGTGTGTGTGTGTGTGTGTGTGTGTAGGTGGATGGTGCGGAGCTTGAAATACTACAGCGTCTCCATGACAGCGTGTATCAGCAGGCCAGAGAATGGTACCACCGCCTCAACAGCCGCATCCGAGACCAGATCAGCAGACAATATGGAGCCATGCCTGAGAAAGAGGAAGACATTCAGGTCTGAACACACGCAAACACACACACACACCGACATCCGCACCTTTACTCACCCACACGCGTTCATCTCTGCACGCGCACAACGCCGACACTCATACACCCACAGACAGACCCTCATGCAGATAATCACATGTAGAACTTCATTAACACACCCACACATACTGGCAGCAACGCACCTACACACTCCCTCATGATAACTCCCGACCAAAAAAACCCATCCACAACTACACACACACAAATACAAAACTACATTCATTAACACCCACACACACTTTGACACGTACACACAAAACACCCATGTACTAATATACATGCACACGGTGTTTACTAGAGGTCGACCGATATTGGTTTTTCAGGGTTGTTATCGATACTGATTATTGCTAGTTAACGGGGTTGATAACTGATATTTGGAACCGATATGCAAAAATAAAGAAGAAAATCTGTCAATTTTTAAAATTTTACAAACACCAAGCTCAGCTGAACCTCTTCTCTCCCCTATTCTCCTTCTGGGAGCTTCCCGCTACGCTTGTGTGTGATTGTGGTGTGAGTGACGACAAGGCTTCAGCACTGATTGGCTGCTACAAATGTGGCATACAGCCAGTCAGAGACTAGTGTGGGCGGGACGTTGAATGAAGCAGCGAGTCGACAACACAAAAACTTTTAACACACGCTAACTAACATGCATACAGATCAACATGCATGCACACACACCCACACACACACACACACAGAGACTCGTTGACATAAACCTAGCAACATCCACACACGCACACACAAACATTAACATACATAGATTCTCATCCAGACAGCCACACCCCGCCCTTAATATAAACACACACACACACACACAAACTCTCATCTGCAAAACTGAGCACAAAACACACACACACGACAACATTCACACATACACGCCCTGTCATACACACACACACACACGAACATACATACACAACAGCGTGTACATACACACACACAACCTTCATATACACACTGATACCAATATACCGTAACATCCACACACACTCAAACTCCCAGTAAAAGATGTGTGCACACCCACTCACACAAACACTTTCTCTTTCATCTGTGAAACCACACACGGAACTTGACACACCCTCACAGACACACACACAGCAGTGTGTACAAACCCTCATTTAGACACACATATACACTCCCTAACACAGCAACATGCATATACTAATACACTCTTCTGCGAAACCACACACCAAAGTTAACACACCCACACACCATCCTCATCAACACACTCACACACTCTACAGGTTCCAGTAGATTTGAAACTAAATGGAGATGGTTTCGTCCTCACAGGTTCCGTTGTACACAGCAGCAGTTTTTCGTGCTCGTTGTGACTGGAGGTGTGTTTATTAAATGACGCTCCAGTCGTATGGGGATCTTCGTCATGGTGATCAGATCAAAACTGCAGTATTTGTCTGTGTGAAAATGGTCCACATTAGACCGAAAGCTGATTTTTAATATCCTGCCACCATGCCGGCGTCTTTATTGTCCCAGCCTGAAGGATGGGATGAGAGCATCGTCTCATAAATTCTCCAGCCACCGTATTCGACTACAGCCCACAAGTGCTTAGCGTCTGCAGGTTTCAGCGCTGAGCAGCGCAGATGCAGCTCATTTCATTAGCGAGGATCCTCTTTAAATTAACATCCGGTGATTACGGATGAATAAGAACAGGCTCTAAAGCGTAGGTGCACAAAAAAATGCTGACTGTTTGGCTCATGTTGGGTCTAGATGAACAGCCCTGCTCTACAGACTCGTGTCCATTTGCTTAAATTTCTTTGCAGATTTTTGCCAGTAAACAGAAATGAAAATATGTAGTTTGTGTGAATACTTTGTAAAGTCTGGTCAGGTTTTTTGGTGTTTTTTTGCATTTGATCTATCTGTGAAGGAGCAGTAGGCAGCTTTTTGGGGGTACCTTGCTCAATGAGCACCTCAGTGGTACCATTTACCGGTTCGGGACTTTAACAGAAGACCCTCTGATCACGGGACCATCTCCCTAGCTAATGGAGCCTTAGTATACCTCAAGAAGGCTCCATTGATGATGCTTCAAAAGACCTCAGAATGAACAGTAATGAAACACATCCACACGCCAAATAATGCTCCCTTATTTCTTGTATGCTAAGGAACTGTGGGGTTCAATTTCCAACAAATAGCAGAATTTGGGGTGCAAAAATTCAATCTGGGGTCATAGGTAAGCAGAAAATTGGTGTTTTTATAAGAAGTATGTGGTTGGCCTTAGTCAGCCATGTAAACATACAGAGAAGTTAAGTGAATTTAAGTGGGTGATTACTTATCATTTTGAACTAGATGTGTGAACCTTCATTGGTGTCACGATTCGATTCAAATTGGATTTTCATGCCAATGATTCGATTCGATGAGATATCTCAATGCATCCCATCAATTTTCTACATTAATTCATATTGCACGCAAAGGGGGCGAATCACCAGGGGAACCGATATAATCAATTATGGTCTTAGCACTGCATCGATGCGGAATCGTCCACGTCTGCATCGCAATGCATAGATTACGTGATTAATTTCAACACCCCAATGTGAACACAGCACGGCACACAGTGCACCACAACGAAATGTGACCTCAGCATATGACTCATTCATGAAGAAGCAGCGGGCAGCTTTTTGTCAGCGCCCGGGGAGCAGTGCTTGGTCATGAGTACCTCATTGGTAACTTTTCCAGTCCGGCACTTGAACCAGCGACCTTTCCAATCAAAGGGCCAACTCGCTAACCATTAAGGTGCCAACTGTTAACACTCAAACCAACATTTTCTCATCCTCATGAATGCACACCAAACTTCATTACCTCTTAGATGGTAGCTGCTTGAACCCCAATTAAAATGAGATCATAGATATCACACACCTGAATGTTTCAAGTATTGAAAATTTGTCTTGTTGGCCAAAAAACCCAAAAATTTATCTCAAATGTTTAATGATGTTTCTAAATGTTTTACTGTTATAGCATCTCCGCTCTTTCTGTTTCCTCAACCCTCAGTGTTTTCTGGCTCTTACCAGTCTGTCATTGTGAATCTGAATAACACTGTGGGTGTGAAACTGAGTGTGATACATTTTAGATTTCATATTTAGTCTCACTCAATTTTATCACCTCTTTCTGCAATAATCAGGGTGTGTGTTTTGTGTGTGTGTGTGTGTGTGGGTGTATTACAGGCCTCGGTGGATGGGCCAGGCTGGTGCTGGTGGCTGTTGTCAGTGCTGCAGTTAGACCCAGCTTATCAGACCACAGTTCTGTCCCTCACCTCACTGAAGGACCGACTAGGACATCTGCGGATTGTGTTGGAGTATTTCTCTCAGAGCTAGGCCACACACACACACACACACACACACACATCCCTTTTTCTTTTATGTGCACCAAACGTTCTTTTTATTTCCATTGAATCACCTCCCGCACGAGGCTCCTCTCGATTTCTTCAGATCCGAGAGGCAGCCCTCGTGAGGTTCCGCGCTGCCTCACAGTAAAAGCAGCTGGCTTTTTTGTTATTTTTTTAATACAGCGAAATACAGTATATACGTAATAATCAGGGATTTAGAAGTGGTTCAGGAAGCCAAAACTTCAAACGAACGAGAGCTTCATTTAAACGTGGTTTTGGAGACTGTATTTTCACACACATGCTTCTGTGGTAGAATGAATCTAAAACGTTTAATAACCTCCATCTACATATTTAATATTTGATTGTTAAAAAATGTACTCTTTTCTTTTCATGGCGGTCAGATTTCATTTGTTCACTTTAAGTTTCTCCATCCCTGGACCGTTTCAGTTCTGGTTAATAAGTGTGGACATTTTCTGTGTTGAGGTTCTTAAATGCTCTGGATGTTTAACGTGAGACTTTTCACCTGCTTTGCTTTTATTGTTGAGAAGTTTGGGAAGATGCTAAAACGCAGCCATGAATGATGGTTGTCCAAATCGGATTTTCCTGAAGCAGAACACCAAAGAATCACTCGTAACTCATGTTTAATGAGTGTGTCTTCAAGGACCAATGCAGAAAACCGCATTCAGGCATGGAAGAGAACTTGCATGTAGGCCTCAAATCTGCTTTTTCTCATCAAAAATATAAAGCCCTTGGATAAAAGTGAATGCCATTAGATACACTTACCTGCAGTACTGCTTCTTTATCAGGTCTATTATAAGACTTTATATTAGTGTTATGATTAGGACTAATATAAAGACACACTTTTAGATTTTGTTCTTTGTTTTAGTCTGAATACTGACGTTCTAGTAGAGTTTACCTGGGAAAAGGATTCAATGTTTTTTTCACCAGCAGATGGATTGAGGTTCATAACTTGAGTGTGTTTTTGGGAAAAAAAAAATCACAAGGACATTCACAAGATGTGCCCCAATTTGTAAAATGAACATTGCAATGTTATCGGCTTTCTGCATCAGCAGATTTGGCTTTCGAGGCGGCAGCATCAGCATCTAATCTTACTTTCTTCTTGGTTTTCAACTCTGAGCTGAGTATAAAGTTAGAGGCAGCGTGTCAGACGTAAGGGATTCGTGCCTTCGGGTCTAAAGCCTTAATCTGCCTGAGCGAGACACGAGGACAGGCATTTGCTTTTACACATTACACAAAGTTGTAAGGAAGATTTCTGCTGTGTCATTTACACACGATTTACTGTTGCACACATTGTGAAAACTGTGCCACGTTTGCTTACGAATGCGTGTGCGGATTCCTTCTTTGCGATGGCGACTACTTATTTTTGTGCCGAAACATCACTGTACAGTCACTGTACACTCTTTATCTTTTTTAACTCTCACTACTCTATAGTGAGCAGCTTATGGTCTAATGTAGTCATAAGCAGAAAATGATGCTGTACTCAGAGCAGCTGAAAGAAGTGACCTGGCGTGACGCGGTTCACCTACGACCCACTTAAGCCAGTCTGGGGATTCCTTTTACAGTTGTTTCTAAGAAGCATAGATAGGAAAGGGACAATAGTTTAACTATTTAATTATGTTTTTGAATCAAAATCAGTACTGTTTAGCATCCAGACTAATTCCTGTGTTCTTTAGTACAATGGTACACTCTTGAAGAGGGAGAGTCAGGACTTGTGGGTCCTCACTGCTAATCCAGTGACTTCATGCAGTCAGATGAATAAATGAATCAGATTGTAAGTGTATAATTAATTTCATAATTGCTGTGCCAGAAGTGTCCAGTTCTCATCCTGGAGGCCCGTTGCCCATTTTGATTTTCAAACACACGCATTTAGGTCTGTTAGGACTGAGAAATAATTGATAGTCTCTCCAGAACAGATAAATCTACTAGACTGGACTGAACCACCTGGTTTGAGATTTTTTTTTGGTCTCTACTTTAAACACATTCTGCATCCAAAAAAAAGTCTTTGTGACTTACAATGAGAGACAGCAAAATCTGTTTTCTTTATCTACAGTCAAAAAGGGTATCACTCTTTTCATTATTATTATTTATAATTTCAGTTTAATACTATTTTGGGAAATGTTTCAAACGCGCCACGCCCTTTTATCTCTTCAAATTACTGATAAGGCTCAATAATGTTATGACTAGCATTATGAATAAAGTAATTCATTATGAATGGTTGTCTTATGCTTGATTTAATGTTATATAGTTTCAGAGTTATTGTGTATTACTGTAGAACAATTGTTTCGATTCATAATTACCTTTAATAACTATCGTTCTGCAATGACGTTCTGCTTCTTTAGTGGTGTCCTAGTGGCATACTGATCTATGGACCAAGAGCTCATAGGTTCAAATCCAGCTCTATATTCCTGCCAGAACTACTGCTATTGGGTCCCCTGATTAAGACCCTTGACCTCAAGCTGCTCCAGAGAAACTGTCCCTGTAATTAGTAAATTAATGTTGCTCTGAATAGAGCATCTGTTAAATACCATAAATGAACTGTAAATAAATGTTTTTGTAACTACCAAATCAGCCACCAGGGGGCGACATGGCACCACAATCACAAGCTCAGAACTGCGACCCTTTTCTTGACCGAATGCATTAACAGAATTAATTATTTGGTTTGCCATAACTTTACCAGTGTGTTTGTAAAAATTACAGTGTAACATTTACATCCTTGTAACAAGCTTCGAAATCCAAAAAAGGACGCCCGGAGGAGTTTTGGGAAGTCTTTAGAGTCGTACCGGACACATGAGTGGATTTCTCTGGTATATGGCTGGGTCAGGTGCTGAGCTACAGGTCACAGGCAGAAAATCAATGTGAAGAATGAGAGGAGAGAGAAAGAGTATAAACGCGCCCAAGACCTACGGCCTATTGATCCAAGCAAGTGGCACCACCGAGGAACAAAGAGAAAAGGGACAAAGGAAATGCAGACTGATTCCGTTAGGTTACAGTGGAGTTTTCTGCTCATGCAAGCAGACAACAGTATTTTGTACAAAGCAGGGCTACTAGCTAATGCTAATGGTACTTGCTAAGGTACTGCATGCTTTAAAAGCTGTTTAGACTTGCTACATAAATCAAAACAGTAACAAAACTAAGCATACTTAGCTATGGTACTGAAGGCTTTAAATTCATACTATCGTGTAGCATATAAGTACCTGTTCATGTTTTGGTACAGTACCACACCACTCAGTAAAATAACTGATATGCAATGGTATGCTTTAGATGCATGCAATGCATGGTACCCCAACCAAATGTTAATCAAAAAGCTAATGGTTGCTATCTACGATATGGGGTGCTTTTAAAAAACGGTACCTAGCTATGGTACTGCAGGCTTTAGAAGCATGATGTAACTATGTACCATTGGGTTTCTTTTGTACTGGACTGTGCAGTGGGAGAAAAACATGGTACAGTATGCTTTAATGGCTCATTGTATTAGGTACCACAAAGGCAGTAAATGATACTAAAAAGTAACGCTTAGTTGAAGGTACCAAGTGTACCGATTTGGAACCTAAAAGCAAAGTCATGAACCTGCAGACTGCTGATCGGCCTGATCCCAAAACATGAGTGGCTCAAACCTGTCTAACTTAACTAGTAAGTTAAGCTCACCTGCTTTCTTTATAACACCGTCCACTAGTGCTGGTATTAGAGCTGGCCCAAGATCCATGGGTCCCTAAGCAGAATTTCTTTTGGGGGCCCCTCACCATCACCTCAACGTTATTTTTGTAATTATTCTTTTTAAAATCATGATGTTATGACATTTCAGACACTCTTGGGGGCCCGCTTAATTCGGGCATGTCTTGGGCCGGCTCTGACTGCCATTCATATTATGACAATGACAATAAGTGTTTCCCAAAGTTTTGTTGTTTATCTCAAGCAGGCTACTCTCACAAGTACTTTTGAGAGACAAGATGGCAAACAGTGCTGCACAGGTGTTGTGACAAATGGTCATCCTGGTCAAAAAAAAAAAAACCCACTGCAATATTACTATATTATTACTATGCTACCTTGAATGAAAAACATACTATTGCTAGTAACGCAATAACAGTAATGTATCACTAAAATTCTTTCAGTAACACAAGTTACAACACTCTTTTACCCTGAAATTTAGTGCTGTTTTATTCATTTTTTTTTTAAATAAAAAAATCACCAACATCGCAAGATCTTTGGCACAAGAGGAATATTCTATGACTAAAAGAGCCATTTCCTACAGACTGTATCCCTACAGTCATTGTGCTACACCACAGCCAGGGGCCCCTAGGCTACATTTATTTTAATGAATTGATATTTTGGGCGTCCCTAGGCTTCAGCCATATCTAACATGGGCCTTAATCCGCGCCTGCCCACAGCGCCCTCCGCTGGATGTACAGCGAACTGCCGTAAACTACATTCTAGTTTTCCATTGGTGAAAATAAGTCAAGTAATGCAGTTGTGTAACGCATTACAATTCAGAGACAGTAGATATTGCAATGTAAAGAATTATTTTTGAAATAACTAACTAATAATCTATAATGTATTACATTTTGAGAACTAACATGCGTTAATTCACTAGTAATCATGTGGTAATATTGCAGTTATTTTAACATTATTTATATTATACTACCATTATATCCAGGATCGAGTAAGACAAAGTATATTCAAATTTATGTTTTAAAAGACCCACATACAGCTAAAAGACTAATCCAGTACAATTTCAGTCTATATGTGGACATTTGCTCGGAGTGTGTCGTGGAATTAGAACGCTACCGGTTGGTGCAGGTGGTTATGACAAACGTCTATTTCAAGGAATTAGTAGATAAGGAGGGCACTTAATTTTTTCATCTCGTTTACTCATTTTTATAAATGAATGTAACGTCTTTGACAATTTCAATGTATCAAAAAGATATGAGTCATTTGGTGTTTACTATTCCCGAAAACGAATTAAACGTCAGTGTCTCTGTACGTTTGTAGTAATGCGACTATATGATCAAAAGCGTGCGTCCGCCACGGCTTTTATCAGTAACACCTACACTTTTTACCTCACACTAAAGAGCACAGTTGTACATGAACCCCCACGGATAGCTGGAGGATGTTACATCATTAAACAGACGTAGAGATGTAACGCTGGCTCTAAACGCCCCCAACAAAATGGCAGAGAGTCAGAGCTAAAGAAGCAGCTCTGCGTCATTGCGCGCCTCTAACGCGGATCAGCAGCGCGACTGAACCGATCCATCCGCCGAACTCTGACGGAGCAGCACGACGTTCACACACACACACACACACACACACACACACACACACACACACACACACACACACACTCTTGTGTGTGTGTGTGTGTGTGTGTGGCCATGTATTTATCGCATTGTGGGGACCTTTTGTCCCCTAAAATCACTTTTATCTGTTTCTGGGGCTTTGTGGGGACATTTGAGAGGTCCCCATGAGGAAAAATGACTTTATAGAAAATGTGCTTGTTTTATTTGAGAAACTAAAAGAGGTAAAAGATGTGCTTTTGGTTACTGAGGTTAAGGTTAGGGTTAGGATTAGGTGTAGGTGTAAAATTATGTACTTTAGTCATTATGGGAGTCTATGGAAGGGCCTCACGAAGATAGTAATACATAGACTGTGTGTGTGTGTGTACACATGTGCTTGTGTACATATGCATATGTGGGTGTATTTGTGTGTGTACTCATGTGAACATATGCATACATTTGTTTGTGTCTGTGTGTGTGTGTATATGGAGCTTTTTAGATTTTTGTGAGGCCTCACCCAAACATTAAGGTCTTGATATCTTTGTGTTTTGACTCCCATTATTACTACATCTAAATAATTCTACACCTAACCCTAGCCTTAACCAGACCATTAACCAAAACTACTCTAGTTGAAAAAAAAAATCTAACAAATTAAAACGTCTGTCTTTTGTGGATTTGTGAGGACATTTTATTGTTTGTATTTTGCATGTAAGGACAAGTCTTCATAAATAAAAATGCTTCTATTGAAAAAAAAGAATCAGCTTTTAGCAAAAAATATATGCTTCTAAGGTACTGTATGTGAATATTGGTTCTCATAAAAAACATTCCTGCTTTTACAAAAAAAACAACAAAAAAAACATTAATTAGGATATGCTTTGGTTTACCTGATGTAAGGGTGAGGGTGTAGTCTTAGTATTTAGATGAATAGAGTCACTGGAAGTACCTCACAACCTCACAAAGATAGCAAGATGCAACCATGTGTATGTGGCCAGAACAGCACATCAGTGTGCGGTGTGCAAATCCACATGATGTGATAAGGATTAAGATAGGAGCGGTGGCGTGTCAAAATGGAGGCAATTAGTTCGGAACAAAATTAATGTCATTTCCACGGTGCCAGTCAGAGATGGAGGGAGGATGGAGGAAGAGAGCGGAGAGGAGATAGACAGCAGTTTTCTGTCCACGTCCCACAGCCAATAAGGATTACGTTAGTAACAGCTTTTCAAACAAACATGCCTTTTATTTCCACATAAACCCGAGCCTGATAAGTGAGGAGGAAATGTGAATTTTAAAGAAAGGGATTATTCATTTGAATGACTTCAGCTTCGAAGACATTCTTGTTTATATGTTCTATGAGCTTCACTATAAGGTGCAAATACTTCAGAATACTTCAGAAAGTTGGTAAAGTGCAAATTCTCTCTCTCTCTCTGAGGGATAGTGGGAAGCTGGGGAGAGAGTAGCGGCCGATAAAGGTGGCATGTTTTGTGCTGCCCTAATCCCCCTTTCGTCATTACACAGATAAACCGGCAAATGGAAAGTACAGACAAGTCGAGGTAAACCATATCAGAGCCTCATGCAGTAAGCAGTAATTAAGCACACAGAGGAAAAAGTAAAAATGACATGGCAGGTGGAACTGCTGCATACTGACTTGGTGAGTCAGAACTGTGTAATCTTAAACCCAAAAGAAGTAAACACAGAAAGTTAGAGAAAATTGCTCTCACATTGAGCATATAACTGACTGGCCTTTTGTACATTTGGCCAATGGGTATAGTTGTGAGACATTAAAACACTAATGAAACGAAGTTGTGTTAACTGTGAAACTACTATTGTGTTTGAATTTATTTATAAATTTTTACACTTTACAATTTATTTGATCTTCTAAAGAAAAAGTAATAGGTCTCTATTCCAGTGTCAGACATCAATTTAACGAGTTTCTTCTCTAAACTGGAAGTGAAGCAAGAGTCAAAATACTTTTTTTGACAGTTATTGAGGCATCTTTTCCTGGTACTCCTAAAATAGGCAATTCTAGTTCTAGTTTTTCATTTTCCAGTGCCAGCTAGACTTGTAGTCAAGACCGCCTAAACCAGGACCAAGACACTACCAAGACCAGAGGGTATCGAGACCAAGACAAGACCAAGACCAAGACAAACCGAGTCAAGACCAAGACAAAGTCGAGGCGAGACCAAGACCGAGGCCAAAAAAAAAAGACTCCCTTGACTTTTGTGTGCTGTTGAGGACTGACATGACGGTTACTGACTGGTCCCAAAGTCATCCGACAAAACAACTAACACCTCCAACAGCTGTCTAAAGAATGGGAAATATGTAACTGATTTCAATTATCCTTAATTTGTAGATGAAATTGTAACATCAAATTGAAGATACACAATTATAAACTTGAAACTCATGTCCCATTGTAGTAGTACTAGCCAAATTACACTGTATGATATCAACTTCGCTGAAATGGATTAGGCCTGTTAAGTCAACACAATGTGATATGCAGTTGTCATTTAAAAGTCAATGATCACATTTATTTAGTCAAACAACACTATTTTAAGTAAAATAATGTAATCAAACAATATAAAGACGTGCACACGTCACATGAATCAAATGCAAACTACAAATACTACATACCAATACAAACTGCACATAAAATTGTGCATTAATAAGAATAAGGACAAGTGCTTAAAAGATTCTGCTGATAGCCACTAATAGGGCTAGCTACCTGTACTTAGCATGTAGTTCTCTTCACCAGAAAAGTTGTCTGCAGAGAAGCTTGCAAAAAAAAAAAATCTGTCCCTAAATAATTTATACTGCGCGTGTGAGAACACATGATAAATAACAATAATACATATACATGATCTGGTCATCTGAGGTTGGAAAGGTAGGTAAAAGAGTTTGAAGATGGGTAGATGGCTACTGGCTAGCTTACCTTTCAGGGTGTTTATGCTCCAGGTGCCTGGTGAAGCTTGAGGTAGTCCCGGTGTTCTGTCGATTTATGCTGCCTTGTCGAGAAATGCTACCGTAGCACAAATCGATAGCAGAGGCTATTGATTTACGCTGCCGCATTGAAAAATGCTACCTTATGGTTTTCTTTTTAAATGGTGTATTTCCCATAACAGTATATGTTTCACAGTAATATAATATTTGCATCATTCTTTTAATTAAAAAGAAAAATATGTGGAGCAAGTTTTCATGCTATTTATCAAATTTATGAAAGAAATTAAATTAGTGTCCCTTATCACATGATGCTCCCAGTGCAAAATCTCATAATATTATATCAATACTTATTCTTGTGCACAGTTTGAATATAGGGAGCATGGTTTGATACCCTATTATATTAGCTTTAATTAAAATATCATGGGTAGTATAATTCGATAGACTGATGTACCCAATCAAAAAATGCTCCCAGTGCAAAATGTGGGGGGTGAGGGGTGTTGTCTCGGTCAAGGAGACTTACTGACTAGCCTAAAATCAGCATTTTGCTGAATGCTTCTTTTTTGAACCTGTGCTGCAAAAAATCTCTGTGCGTTCTATGAACGCAAACTTTATGACTGAAGAATTCGCTGACATTACTTCTGTAACTTACTGACTAGCCTACTACTGCTGGCATTACTGTAACTGACGGACTAGGCTTACTGCTCACTGTGCTGCTGGATCTATCGTTTAACTAGCGCTACACTTGCGTATTTTGATTGGATGAGCGTCAAAGTCTGAATCACAACAAAATACATGTATGATTGGTTGCATTTGAAGGGTGGCATTTGAAGCGTGCGAAAGGCGAAATAATAATAATGTTGCATTATCGAACGTTACGTTGTGTGTCATGGATACTGTTGGCTCCAAATCTACCGACCACTATGTCTGTCTGAGACAGTGAGACCAAGACAGCGAGACCAAGACAAGACCAAGACAATAGACCGTGGAGACTGTGACAAGACCAAAACCGGTCTCAAGACATCCAACTCTAGTGCCAGCATCAGTTCTCTGGTCAGTTGCTGACTGGTGAGATAACAGAAAACTGAAGGAAAGATGGTAGATGGATTTTAGGATGTTACCATACACCTACAAAGTGCAACTATATGTTTGTGGTATCTTGTAACAATTCTGACGTGTACTGGGAATTTATTACAATTGAAAACTATTGCTATTTTCTCATGCATGATGGCTAATCATTTGAAATTTAATCATAAGTAAAACAGGCTCCTGAGAACAACCAGGATCATAAATGCTCAAGACTATCATCTATCATCTATTTAGAAAATATGAAATATTACATTAATGTTTCCAACTTTCATTTTCATTCTCTAGTGATCATGTTTTTATTTCTTTTTTACATTTTTACATTTTTACAATTAAAAAAAACCCAAACAAGTCACTGATTACCTGTTAGCAACTGCAACATTTTGGAAAACGTCTTCCAAATTGGTAAATGTTAAATGTTCAAACATAGTTGATGGCAGTGATCATGATCTTTTCTTTCTATGAGATTGGGACCCAATAACACAAGGGGTGGAGAGAAAGAGAAAGAAAGAGAGACCTTTAGATCTGCACCTTAAACAATGTGATGTGACATTCTGGCATGTCATGTGAGTTTGGAGAGAAAATGACCTTTTTCTTTTCGTGCTACATCCCACTACAGATAGGCGAGAGAGACTCCGGGGTTTGAGGGGAGACAGTGGTGTAGGTTAATAATGTTCATGATGCTATGCTGTATTCCAGATAATGTGAGGTCAAAATAAAGGGAGCTACAGAGAATGGAAGGCCGGGTGTGTGACTGAGGTCTAAAACCTTGAGAGAATCAGAATGTGATCGAATGCCCTCTTCAAACAAATGAGTTCTGCATGCAATGGAAGAGTTCCCTGGAAAGTGAATGCAGTGCCTAATGCGACAGAGTGGCAAAAGGACATGAAAAAGTCAAGAAAAGACAAAAACTGCGAAGTGGTCAATGGAAAGAGAACTAAAAATGGGAGGAATTGTGGAAAAATTTAGAAAAAAGCCTTTAGAACTAAAGCAAGGACATTTCCTCCCTTGGTTTATGCAGGATTACACAGGAGACACCTTCACTTGGACAAACGTTTGAAAGAACACGCCCGATAACATCTCACATTTTTCTGCCAAAGCGCAACATCAGCGATCTCCCGCTGCACCTGCCATGTGTGGAGTTCGCGTTTCACAAAGCCAAGGTGGATTTTACAGATAAGAGAAACACAACCTGGGAGGTTCAGGTCCCATGGAAGAAAACCCACAGTTGGTGACCACTGAGTTTCTGCAAAATAAACTTTTCCTTAAAGAGTTTTTGTCACCTTTTATATCCAGGGACTAACTCTAAAGTGATAAAACCTTTCAAGAACATGAAATATGAGAGAAAAAATATTCTTTTTTGCATTGCTCCTTTACTCACCCATGTACTGAGTAGTTCTAAAAAAATATATAATATCATGCATGCCATCTGCTGTCATAGTTTCCCCTGGACAGCCAGCCATTAGTGGGCACTCCTGTCTCATCTTGTTCCTGTTGTGTGGTATGTCAGTCATTTCCCCCTTGTTAAATCTAATTAGTTAGTTTAGCTTCATAATCAGTTACACCTATCTTAGATAAGTCATTTGTTCTGAGTTTAACCTACCCTCATGGTTTATTGGTCCTGTTGTTTTAGTCCCTACCTCCAGCTTTCCATGTTCTGTTTATATTGGTTCAGTATCTTGTTTAACGTGTTTGCTTGTTGTTTGCATATGTTTCAGCTTAGTCAGTTCCCTCATTAGGCATAATTGGAAATTAGCAGGTCTATCTAAAGTCTGATACTGGAATAAAGACCCATTACTTTTTCTAGAGATGAAAAAGATTGAGCATTTTTACACAATTAAGGCATGCCTCTCCTTCTTGTGTCTGTCAGTACACTATTGCATCTACCCCATGTTGGTGTGCTCTGTTTCATATTAAAGAAGAACAATTCAGTTTGAGTTTTGTGGCTAGCAGGTATGCTTTATTTTGACTGTTTCTCAATAAAAGAATGATTTGCATTTGGTGCATTTTATATCAAAAGACTCATAGCAGGTCAGAACCATGTTTCTGTAAGCAACGTAAGGCTTAATTCCACCTTATAAATGAATCTCCCAAATTTCTGGCCAAAAGTTTTAACCAAAAACAAAGTAAAAAGTCTTACAATAACAACAAAAACATAGATCAAAATAAAGTTTATAAAGTTATAACGTCCTAAAATGTTACACCCATTTTGAACACTAAGGTTCTGCAAAATACATGTTACCTTAACGTTTTTTTTTATTTTGTTTTGTTTTTTGTTTGTTTGTTTTTTACAGTTTAGGACCAGGGACCAACTTTAGAGCAATAGAGCCTTGACTATGAATATTTAATGGCACATTGACTTTAAAAACATGGAATATGACAGTAAATTTTAATTTTTTTTTGCATATCTAGGTACTAAGTAGTTCTGAGATAAAATATTATGCATGACTCTGTTTTAGTGAACCTTGCTTCCGTAAGCTACCCAAAACTCTGCCCACTCGCTCCCAGACTCCATCACTGACTCCACCCACTCACTGTCAGACTACATCCATGACTCTGCCCACTCCATCCCTAGCTCCGCCCTGTCTCTGCTCACTCAGTTCCTGACTCCACCCATTCCGTCCCAAATGCCGCCCTGGCCCTGTTCATCCCTAACCTTGCACCCAAATTTCCCCTTCTTCCAACCCTAGAGGCCCTCATTCACTTCCTTGCTACCCATCCTACCCTCACTTTTGACTCCCACTGTGATACCTTCACTACTCTCTTTAGACTTCACACCAGCCTGACCTACCCAGAGTCACACCCCAGAAACACCTCACTGTCGGACACCATTTCCCGGGCCCAGTCTGTCATCACCTCCCTTTCCCAGACCCTGTGCACTCCCGACTTGTTCCCTGGTGCCCTGCCTGACCCTAACCCTGTCTGTCCCCGATACATCCCTCCAGTCCCTGCCTGTCCCTGATACATCCTTCCAGTCCCTGTCTGTCTCCGATACATCTTTCCAGTCTCTGTCTGTTCCCAATAAGTCCTTCCTGTGCCAGTCAGTCCCAGAGGAGTCCACCCAGTCCTTGTCAGTCCTGGAGGAGTCCATACAGTCCCTGTCAATCCCAGAGGAGCCTCTGCAGCTTGACTCGGCCCAAGGAGAGGTCTTGCAGTTCAACCCGGCCCAAAGAGAGGTCTCGCCGCTCAAGATGGCCTCAGGAGAGGTCTTGCAGCTCGAGTCGGCCTCAGGAGAGGTCTTGCAGCTCGAGTCTGCCTCAGGAGAGACCACGCAGCCCGAGTCTGCCTCAGGAGAGGCCATGCAGCCCAAGTCTGCCTCAGGAGAGGCCTCGCAGCCAGTGTCTGCTTCCAGAGAGGCCTTGCAGCCAGTGTCTGCTTCTGTAGAGGCCTTGCAGCCGGTGTCTGCTTCCGGAAAGGCCTCACAGCTGGTGTCTGCTTCTGGAGAGGCCTTGCAGCTGGTGTCTGCTTCCCAGGAGGCCTCACCACTGGTGTCTGCTTCCCAGGAGGTCTCGCCACTGGTGTCTGCTTCCCAGGAGGCCTCGCCGCTGGTGTCTGCTTCCTAGGAGGCCTCGCTGCCAGTGTCTGCTTTCCAGGAGGCCTTGCAGCCAGTGTCTGCTTTCCAGGAGGCCTTGCAGCCCATGTCTGTCCACGAAAAGGCCACAAATGCTGTTCCCCAAAAAGCCATGAATCCTGTCTCTGTTCCCCAAAAGGCCATGAATCCTGTCTCTGTTCCCCAAAAGGCCCCCAGTTTGCTCACACAGCTGCCTTCAGGCCCCAGTTTGCACATGCATTGGCCTTCAGCCCCCAGTTTGCTCACGCAGAGGCCTTCAGCCCCCAGTTTGCTCATGCAGAGGCCTTCAGATCCCAATTTGCTCCAAAAAAGGCCTTCAGTTCCCCGTTCACTCCAGCAAAGGCCTTCAGTTCCCTGTTCACTCCCACAAATGCCTCACAGTCTGCTCCCTGGTCCGCCACAGGACCCCAGTCTGCTTCCTGATCCACCACAGGACCCCAGTCTGCACACTGGTCCACCACAGGACCTCCCCAGAGTCTAGATTTGCACACCAGCAGGTTTAATGTATGTAGTTCTATCTTGTGCCCCTGTCTGTCTTATCCTTGTCCCGCTTTCCCATTGTGTCCTATTGGTAGATCAGTGTTCATTAGTTATCCCACCTGATTCTTGTTTGTTTCAGTCCTGCCCCTAGTTTCCATTTCATTAGTTAATTCTGCTCATTTTCCAGTTTGCTTCCCCATTGGTTTTCCCTTGTTCAATTAATCCTGTTCTTCGTTTATGTCTCCCTATATAGGTTTGAGTTCCCCTATTGGTTCTTGTTGGTCCACCCTCGCACTACAGTGCTGCTCATTTTTCTCTACAAAGAAACTTTTGTTTTTGTCTATGGCCCTTGAGCCTCTTTATTTTGGATTTGTTCAATAAAATGGCTTGCAATCGTACCTTGTCATGCCAACGCACCCCGTGACACAAACAGTGAGTTTATCACAGGTCTTTTGTATTTGAACAAGTGCAAGTGCAACAACCAGGAAGCAAACATGCAACACAATTCTTAATACATCTATTGCACATTTTAGTGTGGAATGGATGATGAGAGGGCATGCAGGATCATTAATCTCAATTTAGTTAGGCAGTTGATAGCGTAATGGTGGGGTGTCTCCTCTGTGATTGGAAGGTTGATGATTCGAATCCAAGTATCAGTGAGGTACTCATGAGCAAGGTACCACCCCCAAGCATTGCTCCCCAAGCACTGTGGTGCACTGGGTGCTCCATGACAAATAATCACTCATTTTCACTTAATTTGTATCCACATTGGCACACATCAAGGCCACACTTAATGTCAGATAATTTAGGAGCACTGACTAGTTGTGGGAAGAATGGAACAGCACTGACGCAGCACACTGTAAGAGAGCTCGCCCAAACGGTTGAGTTTACTAAAGACAAACAAGGGAAAAGCTGTCCTCTTCTAAACTGTACACTGACTACAGACAATGCATACAATACTGTAAAACACTGTTACTTATTTCACCTGTATTTGATAAACAAGAAAAGTAATCATAAAACATGCAATAATTTGTTTGCCTCATTTTTTTGCCCAGCAGTGTATATGTTTACATATTAAATAAAGGGGATGACTTTCTTCCTTCTGCATGTGGGATGCTGGTTTTAACTTTTTCCCCACATGTTGAATTCAAAGCCATGTTTTTTAGCATTAAAGTGCTGAGCCAAACACAGGCATGTCTTTTCCTCCTGCATCTGGATTGTTGGCTATAAAGTGACTTTTAATTGCCTGAGCAGCAGACTAGGAGTGAGCAGAGATAGGCCCAATGCACCTGACTCCAGATCAGCACTGAGGCATACAGACACACTTGTTTGGCATGTGGCCTGACTGGCTTCTTTGCCTCAGACTGATGAGAACACGCTCATCTATTCTCATCAGCGCCTCACCACTCTCTCCCAATGATCTTTTGGGCTGGACACGGTCATGGAGACGCTCCTGCCAGATGTCATTAGGGCAACGCTGAGCCGGAATCAGATTACTCTTTTCATTTGGAGACTGTGGCAGAGCAGCTGGGGTGGGGGGAAATCGGGGGTTGATTTGGGGAGGAGGGGGAAATTGCTAGTCATTGCTTACTCAGAAGGCAGTATGTAAAGTGCATCAGATCGATAGACAAATGAAATCGCCTGTCTTTTTGAATAGCGCAGAGTCACAGAGGAAGGGATGAAATGGAAAGCCGCTTGTGGATAGTCCGCTGCTGTTATCTGTGCCAGACTGCATGACAAGGAGAAGGAGAAGAACAACAAACCGTTTTTGAGCCCCAGCTTGTAAAATATAGATTGCGGTCTACTGAGAAAAGGAGAATAAGATTGGCAGCGGCAGAACACATCCATGCTGAAAAAACCAATCTTGGACCATCAGACTGGATTTTGCTGGTTAGCTGTGGTGCATTGTACCTGAGTAACTGTACTCTGTTACTGTATTTAAGTGTTTTTAAGTATTTTGGACACTTTGAACTCAAAAATATTAGAAACTTTCACTTTTTTTGAATGCAGTGAACATAATGTTCTTCTTCACTTTACTACATTTCTACTGACACCAGTGCTACTGATGCCACAAAATCCTGTAACATGAATTAATACCACTCATCCTTGCATGTTCAAGTTATACCATTTCAACATTACTGTGTTCACAGTCTGATCCTTACTGATATAAATCCAAAAATAGCGGAAAATATGTGGACAACTCTGTGGCACATATAAATGTCTGTTAGTGGTGATATCACCCTTTCAGAATCAATGTTCAAATAGAAAATATACAAAGATAAATTCAGGGTACAGAAAGTAACAAGGAGGGCGGAACGGTGGATCAGTGCTTAGAGCTACCGCCTCACAGTGAGATGTGCAGTGGAGCCTTTTTGTGTGGAGTTTGCATGCTCTTCCCGTGTTCGCATAGGTTTCCTCCTGGTGCTCCAAAAGCATGCATTGTACGTTAATGGGCGACTAAATTGGCCCGTAAGGTGTGAAATTTGTGTGATTGTCTGAGTGTGTGAGCCCTGTAGTGTGTTGGCACCTGTACAGGGTTGTTCCCCGCCCTGTGGCCATAAGTTCTTGGGATAGGCTCCGGTCCCCCTGTGACCCCAGATGTGATTAAGCAGTTCGGGGAATGAATGAATGAATGAATGAAAAGTAACAAAGAGCGACTGGGTTCAGAAGAAATGTATTACAGTAAAAGAGACTTAAAGTCTCTAATATTGTTGATAATGCCAAGTTTGCTCCTCATTATTATTTTTGGGATTAAAACAATTTGGGAATCTGCAGTACATTTCAAAAACAGGCAACTTAAAGTACCTAACTAAGACTTTGAGTTAAGTAATCTTTACTAATACCAGCAAAAACCTAAAAATAACTAAGTTATCAGATACTTGAGTACTTTAACTCAAGTAATATTCTATACTTTTACTTTCTTATGGGTGATGTTTAATCTGAATGATTTTTTGTATGGAATCTTTACTCTTGCTGACAGTGGGTATGGGTTTCAGTTGCTAACGATTATGTAATGGTTAGGGAAGGTTATGCATTAAGGTCACCAGCTCAAGTTCTGGACCAGGAAAGCTACCACTGAGGTGCTCCTAAGCAAGGTACAGTCCCAAGCACTGCTTCCCCGGTGCTGCATGTGAGATGCCCACTGCTCTTTCACAGATGGATCAAATGCAGATGTCACATTTCGTTGTGGTGCACTGTGTGCTGTGTTCACAATGACAAATAATAATTACTCACTTATCACTCACTTACTTGCAGATAAGAAAGTTAGTAAATGTCAACGATCCCCCAAATTTCCCTACCCGGTCTATCAGTCATTCCTACTGCCCCGCCCCTTGTTTTTGGTTCTGTTTTGTCTTGGTATTAGTTACATCTGTTTCTCATTTAGCTAGCTTTTCTGTTCTGTTCATTCGTTGGTTACATTATATAGTTCTGCTTTATTGGGTTATGGGGTTTGAGTTAGTCGGCTCATTTTCTGTTATTGCATACACCAGTCTTTACCTCTTTGTTAGTCTGCCTCTCATTTTTCTCTAAAATCTGTCCACTGTTGCGTTACCCCATCTGGCTTTGTGCTTATGTGTATTGCAAAGAGATGGTTTCATTTTGGCCACTGAGACCTGTTTTGTTGTCCTCAACAAGTCAGTATGTCCTGCAAATCCACCTCTGTGTTCTGTACTATGCTAGCTGCTGTGGCAGTAAATGATCAATAAAAAGACCAATTTTAGAAAGCGTCTGGACATCAACTAGAAACCACAAGCTATGCTAGGACTAGAACAATGTGTTCTCTACTTTAAGTCCAAGTAAGCAGTCCAGTATAAAACCTAAACCTAAGCACTATTTGGAGCCCTTGCCCATCTTGACCAGCACCAATCCAGCAATAACCATGAAATGACCACCCCAAACCAGCTAAAAATCTGCACTGATCTTTTGAGCACGGAATTTAGACCCAGGGGCCAGCAGATTCAGTGCATCTCTGAGACATGGCACCCACCCACGCAGGGCTCGTCTGTGTGAGAGAATGCATCAATAATGCATAGCCTCCAACATCTAAGGAAACTTGTCTTTCATGCAACTCAAATGAAGGAATTTCGTTTTTCCCCTGTACAGGAGATACCACCCTGTGCATGAGATCATGCATACGTGTACATGCATGAATTCTGAAGGCCTGAATGCAAGGATGTGCGAATGCCTGAATCCATCCCGGCGTGTGCGTGTGTTTTCATGCCTAGGGGTATGGGAGAGAGATCAGGGAGAATATTCTCACTACAGTATCTGCAGCTGGAAAGCCTCTGGTTCAGACAGCTCACAATTTTTTGTGCGAAACCATCTTAAATATGCGGGAGTTGTGCACCACGCTGTGGGATCTCTGTCACTGCCCGAAAGACAGTGTGTGTGTAACCCCACTGACAGATTGTGGCTGTAACTTTGCACCAAAACCCCGAGACTTGAGGATTTCTGAACCATGCAGACCGACAGCTGCTTACTCTGACTGTGGCTTTCCCTTCATCTTTTTTTAATGCATATTATTTACATAAATTTCCCCCCTTCCGGCAAAGCAGGCTCCTTCTGAAGTCCGCCTTCATCAGCTTAATCACAGAAGTTTGGGAGAGGGAGGGGGGAATTACAGGCGTTAAATGTAACTGTTTTTCTCCTGGTGGGTGGGTGTGTTAGCAGACATCCAAGTGGATTTAGCTTGGGATAAAAACCATTTGTAAAAGTCGAGGGTTTCTTCATTGTTATGCGGCAGCAGCAGTAACCTTGGAATTATAATGTTCTGCCTATATTCAATACTGAGATACCGAGTTTCGATTGCTTCAACTTGGCAGGAGGTTATAGAACTTTTAATATTTGCTTAAAACATGGCTGCTTTGTTAAACCTTAGACTGCTTTACAGGAATGGATACATGAAAGAATATGAATAAATAAATAAGCAAAAACAAACAGCTGCATCTCAGTCAGAGCACATCTGGAAGGGGTTGAAATCTGGCCATGACCATGACAAGAACTGCCACCACTGTGGGACTGTCCCTGTAATTAGGAAATGGAAGCAGCTTTGGATAAGAGCGTCTGATAAATGCCCTAGATGTAATTAAGACATCAAACAGATAAGACCAAAGGATCCATGTGACAGCAGAGAGAGCACCAGAGGAATGTAATGATTGGTGAGAAGGTAAGGGTGAAATAATTCAGCAAGATATTGAGGGGCAGAACCATGTAGATCCTTAAACGTAATGGGAAGCAGTCTGTAGTGGATTTGATAAATGAAAAACCAGGGACGTTTATGGAGAAGGAGGGAGATGTCTTCAACATTTTTGATACAAATTAGAACAATAGCAGAAATGTTGGCTGAGCTTGTTGGGAGTCTGGAATGCAGAGGATTACAGTACGGGAGGAAACAAGTGCATAAAGAAGATTTTCTCAGTCCTTTATAGCTAATGATCTGAGAGACATGAAATATTACACAGGTGTGCTACTGCTGTTGTGTAGTTAATTGTAACGATCAACTCTATGCATATATGTGAGAGTGGTAGCGAATAGGGGTGTAACAATATTGATTTACATCAATACATCGACACAGTGGTCAACAAGTCCATAGCATTGATCCAAAATAAAATCATTGATCAAACATAATACATATTGTAACATGTTTTAACATTGAATGGAAGGTCTATTTTTTATTAAAAGAGAGGAAGTTTCTCATTTAAACTTCTAGTTGAGCTCAGATATAAAAACGTCAAATGATATTGGAAGTGACTGTTTTAAGTTAGCATGTGACATTATCTCTTATCAGTTGCTGGCTCCTTAATTGAACTGAATCAAAATCATACTGTAGCAGACTATAGTCATATCGGCAGACAGGAAATTGTTTCCCATTGAATCGTATTGTGAAGAAACCTGTTGTTTATGCCACTACTAGTGTAACAGTTAGGAACTTGTTCCTGTGATCGGAGAGTTGAAGGTTCAAATCCCAAACCTGTAAAGGTACCATAACCAAGCAGCACAGATCCCTGGTTACTGCCCACATTCAGCTGCCTGTTGAGATTACATGAATAGGTCAAATGTTGAGGTCGCATTTGATTATGGTGCACTGTGTGTCTGTGCTGTGATATGTTAATCATAACAAATAATCACTGACTCACTCAAATAAATAACTTTATCAATCAAATTACCAGATATGACCGTGTCATTGTAAGGTTACAAGTTGTCTGGTGGGATTGAATAAACACGATAAAATGTGTTCAGCACAGACTCGTTTTGTTTCTTTTCTCTTTCACATGGATGACGCTGTAAGAAAGGATTTGATGTTTTTGCCACTACCTGTTGCTGCAGTGCGGTAATGAGGAGGCTGAAGTCCAGGAATGACTGGCTGGTGGAGAGGAGGGAGAGAGAGAGAGAGAGAGTGAGCGCTAACTGAATAATGATGGCTCTTATGCGGTCTGACTGCGGAATCAGAAAGTTGGGACGGAGGTAGGAGATGTGGAAATGATTACTTATGCAGTCCAGGTGCCCTAGAGGGCTGGCCAATGTTGTTGATAATGGCTGCCTACTTTCACGCTCAGTTAGAGACGCCCGCTATATAACCGAGTGTGAAAAAGGCAGTTGCAACATTTGAGGATTAAGATGTTAAGAATTCAGCATAGCTAATTTCTAAAGAGCTTTAGCAGATGCCCCCCAACCAGCCACCGTGAGCCGCTTTGGCTGCAGCATATGACAAGGAAATGGAATGTAAGTGTGAATAAGATATCCAGCCTGTCAGGATTGAGGGGCCAAGTTTAATGCAATATTATCCGAAACTCAAAGTTAATTGAAGTTTCAAAACCTTGTAAGAGCAAGAAGAGAAGAGAATAAGGGGTCTAACTAAGCCTATTGAAAAAGAAAAAAACTAGAAAATCATTCTCATTTAGCGAGCTAATTATCTCAGATGATTTATATGCCATTTACTACCTGCTATGTTATAACTATTATCTCAGCTGTGACCTGACATTGTTTATGTTCGCTGCTATTCATTCCGATGGTGCAGCTGCTTCTGAACCTGATCCAAATGGCTGAATACTCCTTTAAAATGTCAGGAATCTACAGAGACCTTTACTGGAAGCGTTACAAGATTGTTTAGTGTTAAAGTTCATTTGGTCTCATTCACCAACCGTTCTTAAGAAGAAAATTGTACTTAAAACACACTTATGCAGTTTTCAAGTTTCTTAGGAGCAAATTTAAGAAAAAATGTAAGAAAAATATTAGTGAATAAGGCCCATTCTTTTCACGTCTAAACTTTGGTTGACACAGGTATAACACTAGGCTGTGGACATCTAAACTGTCAGAAAGACTGAGGAAAGTATTTGGCTTTCTCAAGGCCCCAGAGCCTGGCCCTAAACCGCCAGAATAGCAGCAGCTCCTGCCAAACAATTTCAATAAGAATCCCTTGCTGGTGTACAGTAATTTTGCATCTCTCTAACCTTCAGTGGAGGTCGCCAGGGACAGAAAACAAAACAGGAATAAACTGCGTCAAGTGTGCATACAAAATGCCATGGCGGTGATTAAAAACCATACTGTAGCTTTTTTTGTGTCACATCAGGAAGACCCCGGCAAGCTGTGGCAATTTCCATTTTTCCCCCCCATTCAAAAGGGGGAACTTGCAGGTTTATTAGAGTTGGTGGCCTGTGATTGCCTTTTAATGAGAGAATGAGTGTGAAGGCGAGATAAGGGGGAGTTCAGACTAAGAGGTCCTTGGTGGGATTAGAATAATCAGCAAAAACGCCATGTCTTTAAAAAACTCACAATAGGATACGGCAGCCTAGCGCTTCCAACCTTCACCAGCCAATCCATTTGCATTCCAGTGCAGCGGTCCGGACGGCGCCTGTGAATACAAATTCAGCTCTCCCTTTTAATATCTATCACAGTGGAAAAGAAGAGAGAAACTCTCGTGGCCTCTGTGAACAGGGCACAGAGGCTGAAAACTCTATTTTCTGTTATCCAAGGCCTTAAAATAACAATCAGTTGAAAAGGACAGACTTTTGTTAAGCGCTAAGGATGGAGACGGACTTGTTTTCTGACTGTGATGCATACATCAGTGTGCAGTGTTCCCAGTGCGTGACTGCATTATGGGAAATGTAGTTTCTATTCACAGCATTTGGCAGACGCTCTTATCCAGAGCAACTACCATTTCCTATTTACAGGGAGAGTCTCCTTTGAGCAATTAAGGATTAAGGGCCTTGCTCAAGGGCCCTCAGCATTGACACTGTACCTTTCTAATTCCATTTTTCATGCCCATCCAGGATGCAAACCCCAAATCTTCTTATCACCAATCCCAGGTTTCAGCCACTCAGACGTAAAATACATTGTACAAGTCATTTGTGAGACCAGATTTGTCCTAAAATCCAATCAAAGTCAATACAATCATATTTTGCTTTTGTTTCCAAAATGCTCGTCCAGCATTGTCCCTTTTATTTGAGTTAGACTAAAGGGAGATGGTGAACTAGGAACAGTTTTTAATCATTTGAAATAGAATAATGAAATGTTATTTGTCTTTGTTCAATAGGCTCAAGATAATTATGGTCATTTGAACCCTATTTAAGGGAACTTGAACATAGTAGGTTTTCAGAACTCTGGAGACGGTACACACACATGGAGTGGTGCCTGAGGGCAATGGCTGTCGCATTTCTAGAGGAACACAGAATGCTTTTATGTGCTTCTGTGTGTGCAATGTGCAAAGGCCTGGCCTCTTGCATTAGCTCAGATCTGCAACTCACAGACTCAACAGGCTGTTGCTAATGGCTCTTTGGGGAGAATGAGAGTCCGAGAGATGTTTGATGTTTGAGTGAAATTGCGGTCAGTGGCTGGCAAAAGGGGTGAACAGCTTTTTTTAAGGCTTGCACCAAAGTTATCATGCCATGTTTGACACAGTTGAAGCCACCTGGGTTACAAATATCCTTTTTAATAACAAATGTGCAACGATCATAGGAATAATGTTCGAAGAAGTTGCTCCTGGGTGTGCCATGTTAGCAGAAGTCAACTTAGAGCAGTGTAGATTGTATTGGATCTGGATCCAGTATTATTTGGATCATTGGTGGTCATTTGGGTTTCCAGGCTGGATTCTAAAATCTGCTTAAAGAATATAAATTAAATGTCCCATATTATATATATTTTTCAACAAGTTAAAATAGGTCTATGAGCTCTACTAAACATGTCTCTGAAGTAGTTTGCTGTAAATTACCTCTCAGATTAGGCATTTACACCTGCTTTTTACCCCTCTATTTCAGTCCTTTTCAGAACAGGCTGTTTCTCATTAGTATTCCTAAATGCAAATGAGCCGCTGCTGCCCACGTCTCACTCCGGAACTGGGGTGTAAACGGCATTGTGAGAGTTTTCCTCACGTGAAAATAATCATCATGGCTGCTGCTAACAGACCATCCATACAGCCACACATGTTCAACACAACACTCCGCCGGTAGACTTCTTCACTGGGATTCCTACACTAGCGCTTGCAAGAAAACATGGCGGATCAGGAAGCGCTAGCAGTTCTACCTGGTGGGCGGGGCTTCTCAGATACGAGGGTGGAGTTATTCAAATATCCCCTACTGTGACGTAGATATAGGGGAGAAATCTAAACAGCTCATTTAAGCACATGATTTCTGACATCCGTAAATTAACACTAACACAATTGACTTCAAAAAAACGTACAGTATGTGTAGAGGCAGTACAGACCCAAAGGGATGTCCAAAGAACAGAAAAAGTGATTTTTTTCATAATATTGGAATCCTTTACCAGCTTAATTTGTCTATTTTTTGTCAGTTTTCTGAACTAGGTTTTGCCACCTTTCTATTGTTTGTATGCCAAAATTCACGTCTGGTTTCTTTGCCATGAGACTGAATTATTTCCTTGCTACTTTTGTGTGCCATTCTAGGAAATTGCATGAACCCATCCACAGGTATTAACCCAGTTTTAGTCATATTTTCTAACATTCTCCCCGCCTTTTGTCACAACTCTTTCCGTAGCTTAAGCCTTCATTCTATTCCCAGATAATTTACATAAAGTGCTTGTTCTGCTCAGTTTGATCACCACTCCAAACGAAAGTCTTCTTTGCTCCTTTTTGTTGATGCATGTAAAATTATACCAGTTAATCTCCTGGGATTATAAAGACATTTCTCAGTGTTTGCTTTGCATTTAAATGAGAGTTTTGCATTAAAAGAATTTCTACCAATGCATATCTTTTATAAGAAGTGCCTCCACAAAACAAATGACCCTTCCAGCTGTTCTTGACAGCGATGACCCTGGTTATTTTAGCAACAGCCAAGGGGTCAGAAAATCATGTCAGACCCCACCTTTCCCTGCTCTGCCTTCCCACTAAAGCGACAGCCAATGCTGTGGCGTGACTCCATATTCCACTCATCCGTCATTCCGTCTCGGCACACACGACGCGCCATACGTCTCAGTGTTTTCTGTATCATCCATTTAACTCGGCCATCCATCTACCAGCCCAAACCGAGTTCCCTCAAATTCTGATCCTTCAAACCACTCAACTGTCTAACTTAGGTCTGCCGTGAGCAGTCAAATATAAATGATTAGTTGTAGAGAATATTAATATATATTTTTTCCATGTATTTGCTTAATATATTCATTATTTAAGCCACAAGTTCATCCGCCATCAAAATTCCAATACAATAAATATTTAAGATATTGGTAAAGCTAGAATCTGGCCTATTCTACGTTGATTGATGTGCTTGTATGTGTGGTTGCATGCTGGACTTGTTAAGATCTTACAAAATTATGTTAACTATATTTCTCCCATTATGTTAAGAATATTACTTTGAGTAGTTCATTATATGCATACAATAAATAACAATTGAGTGGATAATAATTATCAGTTTAATGGAGTTAAAGGAGCAAAGTGAAAGGCGTAAGCTGAGAAAATATGAACTATTAGTATATTTAATTTTTAGCTCAAATATTTCTAATAATTGATTTTTGAGATGAATGGGTTAACTGCCAACAACAGATTATTTCATAGTTCTTTAACAGTTATAAAAACAGTTGTTAGTGGCGGCCCTAGTCTTAAACCTATTTGCAGAGACATCTTTTTGATTAGTCATGTACAACTCAACCTTTCGCTTGTCCATATGAAGGTCACGCATTAACAATGGAGGCCAGGGACCAGGCGAGACAGAGCCACAAACTGGAGTTACTCAGAATTGCGAGCACATTTGGCAAGGCTCACGCAGCGTCGCCCGCAGCGACACAGGGGAGGACGGGCAGGAGGATCCGTCTCTGTCACCGACCGAGCTGATGAGGCGGCGTGATTAACAGGCCTCTCTTCTCAGCACAGACCGGTGAGCGGCGGGAGCTGCTGATGAGTCAACTCTAAAAGACACTTTTCTCTCTCTCTTCCTGCCTGGCTCTCAACTTCTCACTCTAGCTCCAAGTATCTCTCCCTCACTTTCTCTCTCTCTCTCTCTCTCTTCATGCGGTCATGAGGCTCCCTCTCACTTCCACCCACATGTGTGTCATTCGGTCAGTCATTTTCCAGATTACAACCAAGAAGCAAATCCAAAAACGTCTTTTTCAGAAATTGCTTTCATGAATAACAAATTGTTTTCCTATTTCATGATCAAATAAAAAAAATTGACAAAAACACGCACTGATATTCCATTTGAGTTTTTTTCGAATGCAAGTGGTATGACCCCAAAGTGACCGTTACAAGACTTTAAAAAAGTGTGAAAATTCCATATGAATAAGAGCAACCCTCTTCGTCACAAAGGAACAAAACAAAGCTATCTATTATTATCAGTCTATTATAAACTATTATTAAATTATACATTTACACAGAAAATGGGAAATTGGAAATCAGCACGTTATTTGTTTTTAATTTTGATTTTCCAATGTGTTGGTGTCTTGTTTTTTTGGTTGTAGTGTGAAAAATGAATGAATGATACATGTATTCCATACCCAAGCAATGCAAAAACACCTGTCAAACCTACCAGGTGCTGGAACACAGGATGACACCAGGTGAGACCTAGGGTCTGGAAAATGACATCTTTGGATCTGAAGTGAGATGACTGAGCTTATGTGAGTGTAGTATGGAAGTACTGCACGTTTTTCCACTGCTTGCAGCTATCCATCATTCTGCTTTGTACACCCTAATGAAGAGACAATGAACGAACCGCAATGTGCATCACAAATACCAGTAAACAAGATCAATGGCAGAGATGGGTGTCAGTTACAATGTCTTTTACAGGACCTCATTGCACATGATTAAAAAAATCTGATACAAGTAAAATATCTTTCTTATCCATAACCAGAACTCTCTGGGAACCTCACTATCTCTGGCCTGCCATTATGACACTCATGTCTTATGTCTACGGTATGTACATCAACCAGCCAACACTGGACTTTGTAATACAGATATGTTCTGTTCTCTTACACTTGTTCACTTACTGCTTAAAATTGTAATGTTTTAGCATTTTTATATAGACTTTTTACTATTAGTAGTTTCAACCTTTCAATATTTCTCATTTATTCATTAAACTTTATTGCCCAGTCTCATGTCCGATTCAGGGCTCATTTCTCTATTTGTTGTTTTGGTATAACTTTATTAGGAGTGTAAATCTCAAGTTTCATCACTATACAATATCATATCAATTCACTGGACACGTTTCAATGTCTGCTGATATCCTAAAGGCTGCTCTGTTGATTTGATTCAATTTAGGAGCCAGCTACCAGTATGAGAGAGTATCATATGCTGATCGAACACAATCATTTTCATTCACATCAAATCCCAAAAAGGAACAAAAATACCATCTGATATTTTTATCCCTGACTTCAACTACATATTTACAGAAAAAACAATTTCTCTGTTAATAAAAAACTGACTTCCTGTTCAATATCAAATGATGTCTGATCAGTGTTTTCTTTTTGGATCAATGCTATGGAGTCGGTGATTACTGACTTGACATATCACTGTCAATGTCAATTTACAGTTACAACCCGAATGTTTATGTGACAAGAAAAGAACCTTGAACCTTGAGCCGTTCTGCACCAGTACACTCACCAAACTTTAGGAAGGGAGCTTAAGCTTTTACAAAGATGCTAAGGTCCTCAAAGATTCAGTACATCGGTTTAACATTTCTTGTCAAAGATGGCACTGTTTTTACAGCACAGTGTAACTATAACTGTGTTGAGGCACTGGAATTCAGCCTGTTAAACCCACCAACATCTCTAACAACAGCAACCAAATTTACTGTAATTGACGGTTTTTGCTGTATTGTGCTGTGTTGCCTACTTCAATTTTTATTCACAAGCAAAACTTAGTTTTTGCATACCTGAATGAAGAAAATGGGAAAAAAATGATATAGCTGGGGCAGTTGGTATTGTAATGGTAAGGGATTGTGATCGGAAGGCTGCAGGTTCTTAATACAGACCGGTAAAGGTACAACTGATGTACTCATGAGCAAGGTACAGTCCCCAAGCACTGCTCCCCAGGCGCTGCCAAAAAAGCTGCTGCATCAGGAATGGGTCAAATGCAGAGGTCACATTTCGTTGTTGTGCCCTGCGGGCCGTGCTGTGGTGTGTTGAAAATGACAAATCATCACTCACTTAATTTTTTTGGAATGCAGAATCCAGCTACATTCTATATCTTGCAGACAGTTTTCCTGTCACTGATAATGCTACACTGATTCAGAACTAAATGACTGTACAAATGAAAGGAACTGAACTATGTGGGGCATGACGTCCAGAATGCTTTGGGTATATAGCATGCTACTGAATTTGCAAAGGAAAGACACCAAATTGCTTTGGATTTCTGGCCTTCAAAAAAGTATCTTGTTTTACTGTTACGAAGATACAGTTAAAAATTTTAAGGAAAGAATGTTAATTTGACAGCATTCAGTTACAGTGTAGTTGGTCTCCAAGTAGCCAAGCACTGGCTAGAGTTAAGCCTCCTTCACTTCAGAAGGGTTTCCCACTCCGAACTGCAGGTGGTGTGGTTGCTGCACTTGTTTGTGTGTGTGTGTGTGTGTGAGAGAGAGAGAGAGCGTGTGTGTGAGAGAGAGAGAGAGAGCGAGAGAGAGTATCTACGTGAAGATGTGGGGGTGTGCGTTCTTCTGAGAACCTGGAAATGAAGCCAAGTGGCCTAGAATTGGCCCTCCTCTCTGACTCACACACACACAAAGCAGCTGTGATTGTGTGGGATATAAGAAGAATATGCAGCCAGCTGAGAGACAGTGAGATCGCAGGATGGGAGAAGCACGAGGGGGTGGAGGGAAAGGAAAAGAAAGAAAGTGGGATGTAAGCACACAGTGGCAGGTGTCACGGATCCCTTCTTGCAATCTCACACCCCCGCGCTACGCGTCTTCATTATGTATGCTCTTCAGGCCTACACAATCCTGCGCATCACACATTGTCTCCGGTGGGAGAAATCTGAAGGCCCAGGCAGTGTGAGAGCAGCATTACCTCCATGGTTTCAGCGCTTAATGGCTCGTTTTTTTGTGTGCTTTATTGGCTATAAGCAATCAACTTTAATGGGGAGAGCTCGCCAGGTGCCCTCTTGACGAGGAGGCATCTAAAAATTTAGTGGAGGTCATTTTTGCTAATGGGAATCGCGCTGCAAATCTGTTATTCCTCGGGGCAAAATGTTTTCTTGGCAGGACGGATGTGTCTGAAAGAAGATGCCTTTTTAAAACGGTCGGAAACCCGTTTCATGTGCCTCTTAAGACTCCGGAAAGTGTTAAGAGGATCATTTACATGCATTCTCAAATGTAGGACGTTAAGAAAAAAAGTTTTTTAAAAATCCCCTCGTGCTCTATCACTTTTGGAAATGATTAAAATTGATAGAAGCATGCTGGCAAGTTCTCTACTCCAAAGGGGAAATAGGAAAGTCACTCAGGTACTTTCTCTCAACACCAATTTCCTCCTGAAGGAATAATTCATTTTCTCCAGTCACCTTGGATAACAACACCGTGCTGCATATGTGACAGCCAACACTAACGGAGGGAGTCAGCTTTAACAACCAGACAGTCCCAACTGGAACACAACATCTTTGATTATAAAGAACTCTGAACTCTGAACTCAGACGCTGAGTGTCCCATCACACCAGAAGCCTCCCTGTACCTCAGTGAGCTAAGAAATGTGAAGAAAATGAGCATGACGAAGAACAAGCTCACCTGACATGTCTAAATCTTAAAATAGGCAAAGACAGTAATCATTTAAAGAGTGAGATGTAGTACTTAAAAACTAGTAAACATGACAACAGGGCCGGCGCTTCCATAACACGCATCACACACTGCACATACGGCACCAAGTGCCGGAGGAGGCACCAAAAAAAACTGGCTAATGAAAAAAATCACCATAATCATTATAATCATAATGATGACATATTTAAAATGAAAATATGAGCTACAATAATAGATATAGGCAATACAAAACTAACATATTTGCTCTGTTCAATTTTGTTCTGTTCAATTTTGGTGTGGCTTAGAGCACCTAAATGGCTAGCACCGGCCCTGCATGACAAAATCACGCTCTTGTTTTGAAACTGCCAAAATACTGTATGCTCCTGAATGTTAAGGCATACAACCTTTTTTTGTGAAAATATAACTTGAAAACTGTAAACTTCATTAAGGCTCCTGAAAAACATTGTTTTGTAAGGTTTTACTTGCACATAATTAATAGAACAATGTCTTAACAAATAGTAACAAATGCAATATATTTTGCACAGTGTGGTTCTAGTAATTCCTGAACGTTTTGAAACATATTTGACATATCATACACTGCTGTGCAAAGAAAAAATGAGGCAAACACAATTCATAGGATGTTTTATGATTACTTTTCTTGTATAACAAATCCAGGTGAGATAAGCAACAGTGTTTTACATTATTGTACGCATTGTCTGTACTCAGTGTATCGTTAATAAGTGGATGGCTTTTCCCTTGTTTGTCTTTAGCAAACTTGTTTGGGCGAGCTGTCTTACAGACATTCACAGTGTACTGCATCAGTGCTGTTCCATTCATATCTGATTGCTTCTCACAATTAGTCAGTGCTCCTACATTATCTGCCAGTAAGTGTGGCCTTGTTGTGTGCCAGAGTGGAACTTAAATGTACACAAATTAAATAGAGGTTAATGACCCTACAAGAGGCACTGCCTGCTCTCATCAGTCATTCCACACTATAATGTGCGCTAGATGTATACAATATTGTGTTACATGTTTGCTTCCTGCTTGCACTTACTTGTATTTGTTCAAATATGTATAAAAACTGTTATAAACTCTGTTTGCCTCATGTCTGCCCAGCAGTGTATATGACAAATATCTTTACACCTTTAATGTAGTCCTGAGAAATAGTATGTAAAGTATGTTTGCATTTTACAATAAATCACTGTACCTGTTGTCTCATATTCCAAGTCAAATATTAAGAAATGAGGAGTGGCTCAAGAGTTTTGCACAGTACTGTATATGGATTAGTGAAAGGAGATGCTAGGTTACCTTTTTCATTAGGTTGTCCCTTTTCCCTGAGGAAAAAAAAAATCAATATTTAGGGGTATTTCTGACATCTAAATTATTTATATTACAAATAATGTCATTTAAAAAAGAAAAAAAAACCCTCTAGTATTGCATTTTTCTCTCAGGAAAAAGGGACAACCTAATAAAAAAGCTAACCTGACATGTAACGCCAGCAGTGTTTCTTTATCTTTTCCATCATCAGAGGACTGATGTGATTTAACATCGTGTCTTTTGTGTAAAGTCTGACCGTGTATCAGGTGATCTCCACCCCCGCGCCTATTTAGCAGGTGCCTGTTATTGTATCCCTCTGACTATGGAGACTCCTCCATTCCTCTTTTCAGTTTGAGATGAGATGCGAAACGCAGGACCATGGCATCCTCCCAAAAACAACAGCGAGTGAACAAGCACCTGCTTCTCACAATTGCTTTTTGTTAACACCTCCCTAACGAGGGCAGCGGGCATTTTAATTAACTCCTCTCTCTGCGTGTTCCCACCATCGCTCAGACCGGCAGGAGCCAAGAAAACCCTGCTGCCACAAACCCGTGTTTTATTTTTTCCTGTATTGCTAAGCATGATTTGCTGAGATAAAACCAGACAATTAACCTGAAGACGTCACAGAGATAATTTAGGCGTGTCCTTATCCGTTTATCGCCATTGACACGAAAACGCTTTATTTGCAATTTAAATACAAAGACACACTGATCCACGTTGTAATGACTTTTATTAGAAAAGCTTTATTTTTTCATTGTTTTACTGAGTGTTGGTTTAATGTGTTTCCCATCCGTCCAATTTTCTTAAATGCGACTGCACCTCTCTGTTCGGATCAATAGAAACAGGAAACAAACGAATTGAACAAGAAACAAACACAAACAGTAGTGTGAAGTGGGAGTGAGCACACTGGATCAATTTTGCATCAAAAAGTCTCTCAAAAAACAACAAAAATGGTGTGACACAGTTAAAGAGAAAACAAACTGTCCCACGACTAGACGTCCCGTTATCTCTTGCGTCTAGGGAAAAAACCCCATCAATTTTCCGTATAAGAATCCTCATATCAACATGGTCCGTGTGCAAAATACAAGTTCACACATCCACGTTATACAAATGTGGAGCGTCTTTCTCGGACTTTTACAAATCTGTGGCTGCTTATAAAATTGCGTTCTGATACGAGACCACCGAGGGGCCCCGGAACGCTGTGCCTCCATAAAAACCCCACATGAAACAAACTGGCAACAAAAAAAACGCCCAACAAATACAAAACACTCTTTTTTTTCGGGAACGGTGGACAAAGCGAGTCGTGCGGAACGCGGCATAAAGCGCGGTCTGTGGGGGAAGCTTGATCCATTCTTTAACATATAATGCAAGAAACCGCTGAAATGTTGCCGAGTCCCCTGCTGGAGATCAATGAGATGGATATTCGTCACAAGTCTTAACGGAACAAGTGGGCGCAGGGAGGATAAAACGTGTGCAACATTTGGTCCATATGCACTTCCATTTGAAATATGACACCGAGTCACACCGAGTTATGTGAAGCCTGTCGGTTTGCGTCAATGGTAGATGTAAAAAGAGGACGGTTATCAAAAAAGATGTTCTTACTTTAGCAACAACGTCGAGAAAAACAAAAGACACGCCTTTGGCTCAGCGTACAGTACAAACTATATCATGTAAAATCTCTGAACGCAGAACAGTTTAAAAACACTAAAAACCAACCAGGCTGTCAATAAAAAGGTGGAGGGGGGACACTGACAAGCTCATTAAAAGACACAGTAGCTCCCGACCGTTTTCCCCGACGTCCTTCTAAGCATTTTGAGAAGGCTCCAGCTTTCCGAAACGTGATAAACGCGCTGCCCAGCCAATCGGCACGAATGAGGTATGGCACCTTAAATGAGGCATAGCAGCAATGCAAGGTTGTCGAGGTGAAACAAATGAGAGAGAAAAGAAAAATCACACAGCAAGATCATCGACAAGTTCAGAATGCTAGGCTCTACTGGTCAACAATGAATCTCTTTTTCTCTCCTTTTGTGTCCAAGTTAAAGTTCTTGTATATTTACACTATCAACAGATTGACAAATTGATATGTTTATGTATTTATTATTTTTTATTTAGTCTATGCAAAGTTAATGGAGAAATTACTGGAAATTAGCCACATCGTCTGCTGTCACTGGGTTCTCTCAGTGTTGTCTTACATAAAGTTACCTTGATCAACTTCATTCTCAGAGCTGCTCTCTGCTTTTGATTAGAAGACACATGTCTTAACCTGTGCAAAGAATCACACCTCTTTTGTTTGTTTTGCATTGGCAATCCCATTTTTCCTAAAGAAAATCAGATAAGCAGAACACTGATATGAACCAAAAGAGATTTCACACAAAAGACAGAAGTAAACACGTCTGTTATACTGGCACAGCGTGGGTGTCGGATCCAGACACGACAACTTTTGTTTTTGTTTTCAACCCCCCATCATCATGTAAACGAACGCCGCTGTCTGTCGGAAAAGAGTCTCCTCGGCCTCTTATTGCACCGCGTTTCCTTTTCTTTCCTTCAGAATCTCTTTTGGAGCGTTAGAAAAAGAGTTTCTTGAGTTTTGTGGAGGTTCTGGGACAGCAGTCCGGGAGAGCGTGTATTTTGGCAGTAAGGTGCGTCCGCCACGTCGTAAGGTGAGGTGGTGGGCCGGACGTGTGTGAGGGTGGGCGGACGGACGGACGGTCGTTCGGAGGGTCAGACGGACAGGTTTATTAGGGTGGAGTTTGGGAATTCCATGTTTGAAGGCGTGGCACTCCGCCGCACCAAACCCCTCCTCACATGCCTGACGCGCCCAGACCCATGGCGGCCGTGTGGCTCATGCACGGTAACGTCTGCACGGCTTTGGGGAAGTCGTGGGTGACGACGCGGCCATTCTCTCCGCCGCTGCCGTTGCCGCTCATCCGGGTCAGCGTGGAGCAGCGCATGGCGTCGTTGATGGATTGCTGAGATGGAGACAATGGCAGAGTTAGGCATGCCACGGACGTTTGCAAGACACGGATGTAAGTAAAGGACGTTAGGAGATCATGTAATCATCTGTGTGTGGTGTATTTGCGCAAAAAAAATGTTTCCACTAATACATAAAGTTTTGATTTTTTCCAGAAAGTAACAATCACTAATACTGATAAGATGTTACAGATTCAAACTTGGCACAACTGGATATTGTTCCAAGCCTTGTGGTTTTGTATTTGTCATTGGGATTTTCAAAAAGTGACTTTTTAAAGGGTCACAGGCCCCCCAGTTTTAGTAAAATTCAACCCTCTCCACACCTTTGAAAGATGACTGCGGAGTGCAGTGGTTATGACAGGTAGGAATAGGGATAAAATGATGGACAATTTGTCCTCCGTATTGAACGTTCACGAAATTTGTCTTAAATGGAAACTGTGAGCCAAGCCAATCAAACATGAATCTATCTATCCTGACATTTTCTGTTAGTTTTAAATACCAGAATAAATAGCTCTCAAAATTACACTCACCAATTTTGAAATTTAAAACCCAGTTATAGACTTTTCAGGAAGATTCTGACTTTCACCAATGTTTTCTTATTTGAGATTTGCACCTAGGCAAGAACAGAACCTAAAGCTGTTGAAGTGCACTGTGTCTGTTTGTGCAAAACTTTAGCTTATTGGGGTTTCTTCAGTTCTATAGTTATACAATACAATTTAAATGTCTTAAGTGTCTTAAGTGAACAAATATTTAAAAAATTAAAGTATTGGTGAATGAGGTCCATTGTTTTCATTCACAATTGTATTATGTAACAAAAACTATGTCAGAGGATTTCTGCTTAAAAGGACTCTACGTGCAAAGCAAAAAAGCTATTGGGACCCAAGGCTTTTGGGCTTTCTTTCATTTATTAGCTATGTTGGCATCTTTGGGTGAAGTGCACCTGTAAGGAATAATCTGTTTACCTTTGGTCACGACTAGTATGCATATGTCTATTAGAAATTAACTTGCTTCAGAGAATAGGCTCCAACTTTGTCTGTTACCTGATTCTAATTGACATCGGCCAACGGTCAAAAACTGCACTGACGGTTGCAAATTCCCCTACTACGGATTCAGAAGACCCAGGGGCAGTGTGGGAAACCTCTCTTTTTATTGCCTTTATTGGGCGATGCGTCAACGCATTGTAATCAAAGCCACGAGGCTTGAAGCTGGCTAACGACGTGTGCATTTGACTTGCATATCTCCAATCTCCGACTGATTTCATTACACTACACTTGAGTGCGTTGGGGGGATCAAGTTATACGCCTGATGCAGACTAATTAGCTCGCCCGGAGAAGTGCGACGACGGTGGCGTTGACGCAGACGCTCTCCTAATATGAAGCCAGGGCGGCTGTGAAATGTGACTCCTGTCAATCGAATTAACAAAGCAAATCCATTTATATCTGTTCCATTATAGTGTTGCGCCAGTGTGTAATTCCTATCTGACTGCGTTAAGAATGCTGCATCTGGTAATTGCCTGTCACAGGGATATTGATCAGGAGAAACGAAGGATGCGTCTACAGGCGAGGGTTTTGCCGTGGCATTCGCTTATTCAATACCCGATCGCTTACAGGACATCGGCAGATTATGTCTAACTGAAGTGAACACAACTTAAATCAGAGCACAGGTAATTACAGTTTAGATCCAGGTAGGTTAGTGGTGAAGCGGGAGGTTGATTTTGGTTTGTGGTCCACTGGCGGAATCTGGAGCGCTTTTAAAGTGTGGTGGTATGAGAAAGCAGACGACCTTTCTGCTCATGCATAATCAGCGGTCTAGACAGACAGATTATTGCTGCAGTGGCGGTGGAAAACATGGACGCGGAGTGACGGGGGCAGCGGCGGCTCGGCCTCATCAGTGAACACAGAGGTGCATAAACATGAGAGAAAAAGAGAGACAACGTGAGAGAGAAAGAGGAAAAGAGGGAGAGTGAGCGGAGATGGGTAGAAAGGGAAAGATGAGCAAGAACTGGAATAGAAAGACGGAAAAGAGAGAGAAAGGGGAGAGAGTGGGATGAGAAAGAAATAGAAAAGTGAGAAAGTAAGCAAAAAGAAAAAATAGACAAAATGGGATAAAAGATTAAGAAGGCAAGAAAGAGAACTGAAAAAGAGTAAGATAGAGGGGGGAGGCAAAGAAAAAGAAAGAATTTTTCATTTTGAATGAACTTCAAAAATTCATTTAAAATGATGAAATGGGCAAAGGAGAAACAGACATAGAAAGAGAGAGAGATAAAATAGAGAAAGAGAAAAGATAGATAGATAGATAGATAGATAGATAGATAGATAGATAGATGAGAAAGGTAAGATGAGTGGCAATCTCTCTGTGACATAACGAGACAGAGCTAGAGAAAGAGAAGGAGGGAGACAGAGTGAGCGAAGAGTGTTACAGAGCCGCTGACAAAGGCAAGAACAGAGAGCGAGGGAGTGAGAGAGAGAAAAGATAGTAAGAAGAGATAGGAAACCAGAAAATGGATGGTAAGATGAGTGACAATCTTTTGAGCGATAAAGAACCAGTGGTAGAGAAGGAGAAGGACAGAGACGGAGAAAGAGAAGCGTGAGGCAGAGCCGCTGACAAAATGCAGACTAGAAAAGAGAGAGAGATAGAGAGAGTGAGTGAGTGAGGCTGCATGAGTGTGGGCTGTGAGCTGGGTATGTGTGTGGGTGTGTGTGGTTTTAGTGTGGCTGCTCCCAGCTCTCCCCTTCATATCCTAAGCGTGTGTCCGGCGTACAGGCTGTAGCTGTGCAGCTGGGTGTAAGTGGCCTCGGGGCCGGTGCAGGGATAGGCCTGAGCGTGCCGCGACCCCACCTTCATGCGCCGAGACTCCGTCCTCGACTTGTAGCAGAACTCCACCAAGGCCACCAGCATGGCCAGGCCCAGACCCCCGATCAGGATGTAGAAGACTCCGGCCACGTTGCTGAGACTCAGAGCACTGGTCTTATCCTACAGGAGGAGACAGAGCCACTTTAGAGAGGGGAAAAGCATGGACACACACTCAAAACACGCAGACAACACACACACACACACACACACACACTAACTAACAATCACACACTTGTTACTCCTAATAAACCACACATACAACCACAGACCACTACCCACATTCATACTCGCTCACAAATTACTAACACGCACAGAGACACTCAAATAACAGGCAAACACATAGAACAGAGAAACATCAATATAACTAGCTGTAGATTTTTAATGGAAATCATAATCACAATAAAGTAATTCATTTTAAAATATTACAATTCTCAAACAACTACACTAACACAACATACAATGCTGCTACCACACCAAACTAAACTTTCTAAAGAAGTTATCGTTTTGATCAAGATTATAATTACATTTTAATTGAATAATTAGTTAATTTAGCATTTATTATTACCATATTACATGTACTTTTACTTTCCTTTTCGATGCACTTCTCCAGGAGCCACTACTACTATTATTATTATTATTATTATTACTATTGTCTTGTAATTGTAAGTAGGTAGGTGTGCTGCTGAGCATCTTATTGAAAGCGTAGTGATCTAATTAGCATAGTACGCTAAACGGACTTTTGTGAACTCCTTCTAGGCCGATTGGCTTATTTTTCTTAAAAAGCTTTGGACTGCCTTGGCCAAGCTAGCATCAATGGTGCCAATTGAGGGGGTGCTATAAATGCTAAATGCCTATACCTTTAGAGCCGTGAGTCAGATTTTCCTGAAATACACAGCTGCTATTTGAACAAAAAGTCGCACAAAGCTGAAACTTGGACAGTACGTAGGGATGGTGCGCTGTTAGTGGACTAGGCCTGATATTGTACCAGAGATTTTTTTGGCAATTTTTTGCCAACTTTGATTTCTGAGTCACTGACTCCTTTCTTCAATGCTTATTGCATCAGATGCTTTTGTGCTGCTTTTTGCATGGCAATATTTATTATTATTATTATTATTATTATTATTATTATTATTATTATTATTATTAATAAAATAAATATAATACATATTATGAAATACTAGAAACATATATAATATAAAGATAATCCAATGGCCTCAACATTTGACTAAACCTTCTGACATGCATTCATGCACTACAACACCCTGTAACCTTCTGTAAATTGTGCTTTTTTATTGTAACTCTTCACTCCAGACCTATAGTAACTTGGTCATCATTTACAAATGTGGTCAACAACAACTGACAAACTTTCAAAAACACAGACACACAATATTACAACCAAGGGGGTCATCGTTTCAGTGGTGGGCGTCCATGCGGGTCAGAATGTGACTCTAGTTGGGTCGAAAGGGGAGGGTCCTAGTTTTTATTGTTGGGGGCAGTTACAATGTCTCTTAAACAAGGGGGAGGGGCTTCTTGTGTCATTGTTGGGGGGTTATGACTGGAAGGGGGCTGCAGTGCTGTCTGAGTGTGTCATGCCAGTAAGTGTGGTTTGAGGCTGTTGGACGGGGCCTTAAAGAGTCCATTGTTGAGGGGGTGGGGGTCACATCCCAAAAGCATGCATACATGGGCAGACAGAAAGGATCAGACAGAAGGGTGGAGTGGACGGGCCCTTACTGAAAACTTCAGGTGATGTTCTACAATTGTAGACAACTGGACTGCAAAACGTTTCATCTTTCATCCAGCTCTAAAAATTGAATGGGGTTAGATGGAGGATAAATACCTGGAACAATACAATTTTTAGAACTGAAGAAGCCTTTTAGATGAGAGGTGAAACGTCTATAAGAATTCTGAATAGAAGTCCAATTGCCTTCAATTCAAGCTCACAAGATCCTGGACAACTGAGAACCTGCATAGACGTTCAGGTGACTGTCTCTCTCCACGCTCACATTTAATCCCGAGGGCTGGACTGGCGGATGCAGAGCCGTGCCAACCCCCTCGTCCTCACCCAGAGGAGCTGCTGTAATGGGCTTTTTTTTCTGAATCCTTGTGCTAATTAGATCATTATTTACATATTATTCAGTAAAGATAACTTTATTACAGCCTGTGGTGCCCCAAGAAACTCGAGCATAAAAAAAGGGAAAAACGCGGCACAATGCGAGAGGACGTGCGCGCCAGTCGAAAAAACTTAGCACCTAATTAGACTCGCAGCGCAGCCTGGAACGAACTTTCGCATGCAGTATATTATGTCGTACTAATTAAAACCAAACACAATTAACATAAATCTATGTAAAAGCATGCATAAGTGTTCCCCCCTCAAGCTAGCGCATTAGTGCCGCGCCTCTCGCCGTCGCGCTAGCTGGGCCAGATCTCACAGGCTAATGGAATTTCCTGCAGTGCTTTACAGCCCAGAGTAGAGCAGAGGCAATGTGAGCTGGAGAGAGAGAGAGAGAGAGACGGAGAGAGAAGAACTGTTTGGCCCATGGCTGACGGAGAGAGAGAGAGAGAGAGAGAGAGTGAGGTACAAAATAAAAAAGAAGAAGAAAAAGGGGATAGATAGATAGATAGATAGATAGATAGATAGATAGATAGATAGATAGATAGATAGATAGATAGATAGATAGATGGAGGAAATGGAAGAAAGTCAGAAACAGAAATGAATAAAAAGAGATAGAAAACAAAGAGAAGAGAGAAGGGGAAGTTAAAACAGAAAAAGATGGAAAGAGCAAAAGATGCGAAAGATAGAGCTAGAGAGAGAAGGATGTAATAGATGAGAGAATGAAAAACGGAGAACGATGAATAAGGCAAAAGAGAGAGAGAGGAGAAAAGAGAAAATGGATGAAAGACGGGAACGGAAAGAGACAGAGTCAGAAAATAAAAAACAAACAAAGAGGTGAGAGAGAATGAAGAAGAGAGAGAGAGAGAGCAAGTGAGAGAGAGTTCCAGTAAGAGTGACCCGTGGTGCTGCGTGGTGGTGGTGGAGGGGCAGGAGAGATCAACTGGGTGGAGGTGGTTGGGGAGCAGGTGGAGGTGGTTTTTCGGGGGTTGGGGGTGGGGGTTTACAGCAGGGCACCAGCGTGTGAACTGACCTTTCTTCCGGAGTCGGTGCTTCCACACTCGCCTTTATCGTACCACCATTTGTTTTTCAGTTTGTCTAAGACGGCTTGCTCATTGTGTTTCAACACCGCTAGGTTTACTGGGATTCTTCAACCAGGGAAATAACATAAATAACATGGCCCATGTTATTTTATGTTATTCAGCACACAATCCAACACACACCCATCAGTATTGGCTAAAGCGCTCTGTTACCATCAGCTCATCACCCTCACCCTTGCACTCACACGCTCAAACACATACACACACTCACATCAGCAACAACAGCATCACATCTCATTGGCACGGTGAAAGTGATATGCATTAATACTCCATCTGGCCGTGCTGCCTCACTCCCTGCTGCAAGATGTGTATTACTATATCACTTTGGGTAACCGGCAGGCTGAAAAACGCTCAGCTGGGGGATCTTTAGTGGCTAAACGGGGTCAAAACTAGACCTCCGTAGGGGGTGCTGAATAATCCAAATGGTCTCCGATCAAACAAGGATGGACTGGACTGGATCCAGAGTTGCCTTTTTTTTGGGAAGGCTGGAGCGTTTCTTCAAGCGAGTTTGCCAGTTACCCGTCTCCCCGGTGCTGAATCTTTACCCGCTGGGATTGTCACATTGGGGCTGACCTTGGAATCACCTCCCCCGCTGCCGCACTCGCCCTTGTCGTACCACCATTTGTTTTTCAATTTGTCCAACAGGCCCTGCTCGTTCAGTTTTAACACTGCCAGGTTTACTGGGTTTCTTGGAACAATAATGAGACAATAGTGTGGTCAGTGGCAGTTCCAGGCAGAGTCTTTTTGTTATTCTTTCTTTTTTTTTGCAAAGCAACAGGAGAGCGGACGCGGCGACTGGAGCCGCCGCCTGCCGCTCGGAGGTTCGAGAGGTTAATGCATGAGGCGGAAAAGGGGTCGAGCCGAGCCTGTGTAATGCGTGTTAAGGTTGTTTGGTTTTAATGGAGAGATGCTTCTGTTAGTGGCCTTTCGCGAAAGACGGGTTTTACCAAGCGATGGACAGGACCTCGTGGGATAAATCATCTGGGCCTCAGACGTGCTTTTATAGTGGACTTTCCCAATTTTTGTGATGGCCAAAATGTTAGGGCTCCCAAGTGAAGGAATTCATTAAAAAATGACAAGCTTTTAAGCAGATGCTGTTATCCCGAGCAACTTAAGGGACTTGGTGGGCCCAATGGTGCTGGAGCTGGAGGTAAAACACAGCCAGGAATGATCTACGACCTCCTCCATCAGGACACCATCGCCTCCCCAGTTTAGCAGACACTCTTACCCAAAGTGTCTTCAATTTCCCAAATATGGGGACAGTCTACCTGAAGCAACTTAGGCTCAAGGGCCTTGCTCAGAGGCCCCTTGGTGGTAGTGCTGGAGGAAGGATTGAGCCAGGAAAGTCCTACAACCTCCGACCACTAGGCCACCATCCTTTTAGTGTGGTATATTTTAATTTAAGGCACATTTTGGACTTTTTGCACATTAATGCACCAGCGCAGCATCAGCTCTAAAAAGTGCGGACGCGAAAGAGAAAGCTCTATTCGCTGCCAAAGCACGTCTGAAACATTTATCTGTTACCTACGCCTTTATCCCAGAGTCCCGCACACCACCCACAGTTTAAAGGCACAGACACACATTTGATCGCACTGCGTCTAGCAGAGTGGGCTGGTCGGCAATGCAAACAAACACGGTCTGTGCCCTCCCCCTGAGCCTGCAGGAAGTGATTCTGCCACTCAGTAAAACCCAATGGCTTCTTTCTAACCCCAGAAGAGTCAGACGAAAAGAAATCAGACAGAAAGAGTGTGTGTGTGTGTGTGTGTGTACAGGTGAGCGACACAGGCAGAAGTGGGAGAGAGACAGAGACACAAATGAGGAGCTGACACCTAGAGTTTGATGAGGATTTGCTTGGGGAGTGCTTTTGGTGAGATGACTGTATTGATGGAGTTGCGGTGGGAATGGGAACAGATGAATAATGCTAAAAGAGTGGAACCACATCAGTCAGACAGAGACAGTTTATTGCTTGACAGTGGAGCTCATCTGAAAAGAGACAATACAAGCGCGCCACAGCCGTCAGAAGGCATCGGGCCATGCAATTCACCTATCTGTTGGCTTCAGTCATTCGTTAAACCCTGTATTATCAGGATAATTAGACCATTTAATAGCCCATTTTCACAAATCATAGTAAGATTTCGTTCTGATCACCCTGTAATTCTGTCCACAAAGGACGTAAGTATAAGCCATTTGGCGTATGACTTCATCTCAAGAAAATCCAGCTGTGGCCCGGTGACGTCTCAAATGCATGAAAATGGCAAAATAATAGCTGGAAAGGAAATGCACGTGGAAGCCTCCCGACAGCTGTGCTGCATACATGGCGGAACAAATAACAGTCTGTCTGCTGCCTGTGCATAAGACCCTCAGTGGCCGTTCATCTCACTTGAGTCTGCTGGCATCCTCTGCTATACCCTCTCGGGCGTTACGCGGGCGTATACTAGCCGAACTCTACTTTAGATCTAACGAGGTCACCCATGGAGCAGTCACTCTTGGGGGTTCATCAGGGAACAATAAAGGCCTGGTGCTGTAAATGCACCTCTCACGGCCTGTAATTCAGTTAAAATGGCCACAGAGAAAACACATTCTCCAAAAGTTTTTCTCCATTCATCGCTGCACCATGTGAAAGCATTTGCAAATGCTTCTTTCCCATCCCTCTCTCTCTTCCTTTCAACGACACAGCGATGGCTGCTCCTTACAAAAATTTAATTTGACTCCTGCCTTGGGTATCATGTTGGATGTCGGCCTTTTTTTAAACATCCTGCCACCAATGTCTTCCTCTTTTAACCCTCTCTCTCGCTCCCTCTTTCTCCATCTCTCAGCCTCCAAGCTCACGTAGCTATAAGGTGACCCACAAAATGACAGTACAATCGCTAGGAGGTCTTTCCCCGGGGGAGCTTATCTTATTAGAGGGAGATGGAGTTTATTGAGGTTATTCCAGCAGCTCCAAATTGCCCTTCTGAGGCCCTTTTGCACTGGAGTGAAAGTAATAGCACATGTGCAGTGGGGTGTTAGTGGGTTAGTGCTTACAAAAATCAATATGGCACTGATTGTGGCGCCAGATACTTATTTTTATGTCCTAAACATTCAATAGGAACAACACCTTTGATTAACATTATCCTTCATTACAGGCGCTTGCGTAAGACTGCTGTGGGATTCGACGTGCTCTTAAAGATTCATTATTGCCTTTATTGCTTCTTTTTAATATATTTCTAAATGGTAGAAGAGAAGATAAAGTGTATTGATGCTCATAATAGTAGTAGATTCTTCAAGGCTGGACAAAGTAATGTCCAAGTTGTCTGGTTTTGCCCAAACACACAGGCAATGGCGTTTAATGACAGAGTACAGAACGAGTGCTTTCTGACAAGCCACCGTTTTCCCACTGTTTTTATGCAAGCACTTGAGAGGAAATCAACTGAAAATCTCCACTCTCACAAAGAGCTGTGAGGAGTCCTGGGTGGCTTTGTGCACAAAAACACACGCCCAGAACAAGCTCTCCCACCGGCGCACACACACACATACTCGCACTTACACACATACACACACAATTTTGATAATAGGCAATGAAGGCTACATGTCGCAGTGTCCCTTTTCTCCCTTAGAGAAAAGAAATTGAGGCTTGTACACAATCAAGGCGAAATCGCTAAAAGCATTTTTACATTCAGACTGAGCAGGATGAATTCTTGGAGGCCATTTTGGAGTTGACAATTTCTGATTCCCAGAAGAAAAAACATGTTTCACATACTGTGTTATATATATATATGTGTATGTGTGTGTGTGACCAGTGTAAATCAATGCCAATTCAAACACACAATGGCCTGTTCTGCTGGATGGCACTCCCATTTATCAAGGGAGAGTGATTACATGCGTTTCAAGCTTTTCTAAAATTCATTCCTTATAAAATGTTAAAAACTTTTTGCCTAATTCTTGCTATGTGAGCTGATAGATGCTCAGAACTTGTCGATGTCTAGTAGTGATCCCCTGTTCTCCTTTCTAGCAGAGCCGGTGTCTACTTTTGAACCATTTCACACATTTCCACTGTCTCCTGGTGAAAAAAGTCTCTTAGGAATTAGCTTGCAAACCAGGTGGTTCAGGTCAAGGAGCCAGGAAGTCAGGTGAATGAATGTCTTTACAACCTGAAAAAGAAAACCTGTGGCCTATATGTATCATTAGTAAAATCGCTGCTCATAATACTGTTTCCTCATGCTGAGGAGTTTTGTTTTCACCAGCAAAAGCATTTTTTGAAAGCCCACACCAGAATGGCGAGTTCTATTTTGTCATTTCATGTAAACAAAAAAAAGAAGAAATGGTTCAAAGTAGAAAAGTAGAAAAGGAGTACTGGAGTACTAGAGCAAGTCCAGTTCCCTCCAAAGCAGCATGCAGCCTTCAATGCCAAAAAATGGGACAAGCTCATTTACTTCCATATCTGATTAGCGCACAGTTTGCATGCAGAGTGCGAGACAGAGACGCTGTGCTTTACCTGAGTGGTGACCCTTTGGGCGTGGCGATGCCGTAACCCTTAGAGTCAAGGTTCCCTCCCACCTTCATGGTGTCGCAAGGTTTGCGTTGTTCAATATACTCATTCATGGTGGATTCCAGCAGGTAGGCATACTTCCCTTTAGACTTCCTCACTCTTATCACTCCTTCGTCCGTGGTCTTCACGAACACTGAAGGGTCGGCCGACTTCATGTATGACCACATCTTCTCAAACACAGCAATCTTTGACCTCTATGAGAGTACAGAACAACAGAGATGGAGGTTTCACACACTGGTTTTTGACAGATCAGGGCATGTCCTGTCAATGTGCCTAAATAAAAGTGTTGTATAATGGAACCAGAAACCCATTCTTGAGTACACGTAAAGATTCCTTATAATGAAAATGGCTTGAATAGGTTAAAAATCACCCATTAAAAATGTGTTGAGTAGAAGTACTAAAGGGTGGCACGGTGGCATAGTGGTTAGTGCTGCTGCCTCACAGCAAGAAGGTCCAGGGTTCCATCTGTGGGGAGTTTGCAAGCTCTCCCTGTGTTCACATGGGTTTCTGCCGGGGGTCTCCGGTTTCTTCCCACAGTCCAAAAGCATGCACTATAGGTTAATTGGCAACTCTAAATTGGCCTCGTAAGGTGTGACTGAGAGTGTGATATGCTTCGGTCCCCCCATGACCCCGGTTGGGATTAAGCGCTTCAGATAATGAATAAATGAACGAACGAATGAATATCTGCCAATGCTGATGCCGATGCCAAGAAATGAGAAAGGCAGAGTCGAGCTTGAGCACAGGCAGAGTTGAGGCCCTAAAGGCAAGATATTTTGCTTGCTAAAGCTCCATTGTGCGCCTAGAATTTTGGCACAAAAATAACGCCATATCTCTGACATTTCTAATACAGTGTCAAGTCAATCCAGGAGTCGAGTGAGGGTGGAGCATTTTGAGTGTGGTGCACAACGTTTGAAGAAAAAAATCATTTCATGCCCTCTGTGGTGAACCAAATCAAATAGGGTGCGTGTGACCCACCATGTGCACTACTTCGTGCATAGGGCTATTTTCTGAGATGCATACTACCGCATAGACAAGTATGATAAGAGCGCCTTACCTACTATACTATTAAATGCAGCAGTACACGGCTCGGGACAAATCCCATGTGCAAGCTCACATGAGGCAAACACGGAATTTAATTTTTGTGCATGCAGTTAGTTACCGGCTGATTAAGATATGATTCCGATGTCATTGTGCGTCCCTAGTTGTTACTGTTATTAAAGTAATCCACAAATAGTAGTATCAGTATCTCTGCTTTGTTGTTAGTGACCCCTAAATGTCCTGCTGAAACCATTTCTGTAACACTAATGAAGGGTTAGTTGATGCTTAACACACTATCCATAATTAAAAAGGGTTTTAAGGGTACTTTCATATTACAACTGAACCCGTACCTGAACTGAAACTGGAACCAGAACACTTTGATGTCTTCCTGTACAATTAAGGTACTGTACATGATCCAGTTCTGATTATCAGTTACTCAAACAACTGAGACAGCTGTTGACTGAATATTAGTAATAGTGCTTTTTGCTACTTATCGCAGTTCTTTTTCCCAGTGTGAAAGAAACAAGAACCAGCACCCAAGCACTGCTTTGTGAAAGATGTTTTTTTTCCTTTTATATTCTGTTTTTAGTGGTGCCGTATGAAAGCAGCTGAAGTGGACACCAACAAAGTGCACCGAAATATATCATGTTTGGTTCAACTAACATAATAAAAATTGGTATCCAAATTTGCAGTGCCTCTCTAATTTTTTGGTTCTCCCTCACCCTGAAGAACTCTTTGGTGGAACCGGCATCAAGTGTTCCGTATGCAATCTCGGTCTGCTTGGCCAGATCTTCTGCACTCTCGATGGGTGACACCATCCTCTCCACTGTGAGGAAAGCAGCCAGGTTAGCTGTGTAGGACGAGATGATGATGAGGGTGAAGAACCACCAGACACCCCCCACGATGCGGCCGGAGAGGGACCTGCATGGAAAAACACAGATTTATAATGAGTAATCAACCATGATAAGAACTAAACTGAATATTTTTTCTCTGATGAATCAAACACCTTATTAAAATGTCATTTAAAAAGCACAATGCAAAATTCATTACGAGCTTAAACATCCCCCCCCACACACACACAAGTACAGAGACAGTTCGATCCATAACGACCACCTCTCCTGAAAGCCGTTTCTCGCTCACCTCTGCCGCACCATGTCTCTACTGTTGCGCGGTCTCGGGTGGCTGGCACGCCGCTCTGTATCTGCTCTGCTCTTAGCTTTCACCCAAATGTGTTCAGACAAGATAAGACCTATAACAATGGAGCCCTGCAACCACTCATTAATCTCACTTTCAGAATGTCGCTGCTATGTTTAATGAACATATGCATATTAATTGTTTGGGATTAATGGCACCCGGAGCGGTTAGCCTCCACTGTAATTGCAATTGACGGAAAAAAATAAAATAATAAATCACTGATTTGTGTCAAAACCCCCTCAGGAGCTTTACCTACCACAAGTGTATCTACATCATACGCAATTAAATGTGCGTGGGTATGAATGCGAACACAAGTGTGTGTGTGTCTTTGTGTGCGTCAGTATATCTAAAGGTATCAACAACACAAGTGTAGGCAACTATGACAGAAAGTCACCCAGAAGCCAAAAGGGTTTTTTCGGGGTTACCGCCTGTTCGTTTAGTGTGGTGAGACGGAGAGAGCGGGTCTGATAAAACAGGAAAACAAAAACAAACGCAAGGCATAATCACTTAAGCTGGCTGCGAGATGAAAGGAGCAGGATGAAAGGATGACAAGGTCAAAAACGCACCCAGAACAAAGTCAGAGGCGGAAAACGAAGTGTCTTTGAAAAGGCGGGAATAGTGATAAACAAAATTTAGCAAAACACAGGCAGTAAAAAACATCTTTGTGTGAGGCAGTGACAATTATCCTCTGAAACTCAAAGAACCCATCACTGTCCCTTGCCTGTTTGAAACCTGAAATACATGTCAGGAATACCTTTCTATTCTGAAAGTGTTTTAAAAAAGGTTTCCTCAGCCAGACCTGTAGGCAATTTCAATAATCCCCAGGCTGTACAGACAGTTTTTCCGTGTACAGTTTGAAGAACAGCGAGGGAGTCCAGAAGGACGCTACCTCCAGGTCACAGGAGCATAAACAAAGCGGATGGAGCTTCTCTCCCCCCTCCTGCGGTTTATGCTTACCGTCTAATCCTGTCTCGCTGCAGGAGCCGAGGCTCAGGTGAACCGTTTAGAGTGACCTGCCAGGAGGCTCCATTCATGCCCATGCAAAGTCTGTTTGCGAATGAGCAATTCAGCACACGCTCTTTGTCCATTTCCTCTCAATTTTCTCTCCATGAGCTAGCACTGTTATGTTAACTTCCCTTGCCTGACCCTTTATGTTGAAGGGAATTGAGTCAAACCGACCGTTTCACATGAATCTGCAGTTCTGCTACCAAGCGAGGCTGACTGCTGAGACCACTGGGACTTCACTAAGAGCAGTGCTATAAACCCTTGATAGTGTAATATCAGTATGCAGACTGATGGAACTTGCAGGCTGCCACAGGTCTGAGATCTATGTGTTGTTTTAGATATGATGTTGTAACTCTTGGTGCCGGTTCCAATTGGGAGGGTTGTGTCGGGAGGGGCAAAAACTTTTGCCAGTTCGACATGCAGACAATGAGGCAGTTGATCCGATGTGGCAACCCCTAACGGGAGATGCTGAAACAAGCCACACACTTACACACCAATTGCCTTATATTGTGAAGGGCTCCATAAGACCTCTGACTGTGTCTTGTGGTTACCAGCCTCAAGACGTCAGCAGCAGATCAAGCAGCTACAAGTTTGTTTCCATTTTAAATAAAGTAACCTGTGGCAGGGCCAGAAGTGGGATGCAATCGTTCATGAGTTTATTAAAACAAACACGATGTATATTCAAACCAGTAACAACAGGGAAATGAATGAGCACTCCTATCTGTTTGAGTAGAGAATAAGATTCAGTGTGAATTATCCAATGCTGTCAGGAATATTCAAGTGTACCAGGACATCTCTTACAAGAAAGCTGCATTTTATTTTAAGGTAAGGTCACTTGCCACCTTATGTGGTGTACCAACTCAAATAGAACATGTGTGACACCCCATGTGCACTATCTAGTTGGTAGAGAGCTGTTAAGCTACAACCCCCGGCTATTTGCTGAGATGCATTCTACCGCATAGAAAAGTACGATAAGAGCACCTTACCTACCATAATATTGAAAGTGTGATAGTGTGCGGCTCAGTTTAGGCTCAAACTTTAGTTAGTTTAAAAAAATTGCGCATGCAGGCAGAGTTGAGCGTGAAAAAACAAGAGATTTTGCTTGCAAACGTTCCACTGCATGCTCAAATAATGCTCTACTTTTCAAGACAGAAGGTGCGGGCCGTATAAAATCTGACCTCGAACTTTGGACGTGCCTGACACGAGCGCCAACTTTCCGCCGTACAATAAATGCCTTAAAACATTGACTGAAAATATCAAGCAAATCTAAGCATCGGACCGATGCCGATGACTTAAAAAAAGCTATTATTGGCTGGTTAAGATATGATTCCTATATTATTGTGCATCCCTAGTGGTTACTTTTATTACAATAATCCACAGACGTGGTTAAGATAGCTGAGATAGCCATCTAATAGCTGTGTTTTATAATCATCAACAAAGTGAAGGAAAACCCTCAAATAAAAACGATGAGTATAAAAAAGACCACTGTGTTAAAATAAGTGAGAGTAAACAAGATTCTCTCTGGTTTGCATCAACGTCATGCTGCAAATGCGTCAGCAACATTGTTACTGGGATAAACCTTACAAAATGGAAAGTCAAAGCATGCTACCATTTCCATACCATTGCAGTATCGTTTACATGCAGCAGATTTCCTGTATATTAGGGTTAGTGTAATGGCATAAGCTCTTATTATCCATCTCTTCCCATGGAAAAAATATGATTTATTGAACAGACCACCTTCTTCCTTTGCTCCATAATTCATTTATGAAGCTCATATGCCCATTGTAGGTGCTTTGAGTGGTGGACAGATGTCAGAACGGAATCTGCCAATGGCAATGTTGCAAGTTCACCAGCTGTCCTTTCTAACCAGGTTCTAACCACTGCCATTTCAGAGATGCACTGATCCACTGATGCACTTGCTACCATAATTTCTCCCTTGTCAAAATCGCTCAGATCCTTACACCTGCCTATTATATCTGTTTCCAACACATCAACTTCAAGAACTGACTGTGCACTTGCTGCCCAATATATCGCAACCCTTGACAGGTGCTATTGTCACAAGATAATCAATGATATTCACTTCACCTGTCAGAGTCTGCTCGGTGTATAGTGTCAGTCAAATGTTTGGACAATGACACTTATGCTTTATTTGCCATACTTCAAGCATTTTAAAGGAACAGCAAAACATAAAGACAACGAATAATCACAAACGTATTTACACTACATAAAACCCCTTACATTGTATATTTTGCAAAGCAGTAACCCTGTTTCTCAATAAAACACTTGAAACCAGCTGATTTATGAAATGTAATGTAGTTTCCCAGTACCCCAGAACAGAGAGATTAGCGTTGATTAGTGGGACTCTGCTAGGATGACCAATTAATATGTAAGACCAAATTATAATTAGGCCAGGTATGAGTTTTTTAACCATTAGTAAGGTCAGTCTTATAATTCTCCATTAGCAAAGAACAATGCTGTGCAGGCAACATGGCACACATCCTCACACCATCTTTCAGTTTTCAAGTTTTTAAAATATTGATGTCATTCCCAGTAGTGAGATGCCTTATACAGGAACTTGCATAAATCATAGCCATGCAATGTGTGTTCCACATAACTCGTAACTGTGAATGGCTGAAGAACAGAGAATGTGTCCAATTAAGGAAGTGGGTGAGCTTGGCACATGTCATGCTTTTTAGGCTTCTGATTTCTGATTTTAGCCATGTTATCTTTCATTGCATCTAATAAATACATAGTACCGACAACTTTAATGTCAAATGAAACTAGTAGCAATAACTACTTTTATGTAAGTAGTTTTAAACAACAAAAGTACTTGGTAAAAATATATATCCACATCTACTTTTTGAATTATACAGTAAAGGATTAATATAATTTTAAAATGAGATCACCATGAAAATACTGAATTCCCAATTTGGAGCATCTTACTCATAGCATGAAGTCAGCTGGTGTCTAATTTCATTTGACTCCCCTACACCATCCTTCCCTGCTTGATACAGTAATTTGCATGGCTAATGACTTTATGCAGTGTAAAAAAAAGGCTATTAATATCCATATTAGAGCAGAATCAAAGTTGCAGAGAAAAAGTATAAATTAGAGGGAAATTGAGTGTAATTAACCAGAGCTTTGCCCTTCTTTAGGCTTTCACACAACAGGCTAAGAATAGAGTTTTGTGCAGGTCATTATGAGGACTGACTGGGGGAAAGACGGCTCGGAAGTTGTATATATATATATATATATATATCTCGGTGTCAGCAGTAAAAAGGCCAGCAGGAGCAGGAAGAGCCAGATCATTGCTTACAGTTTGACACTGCATGGAATAAATTGAGAAATGAGTGGCAATGAAATGACTTCAGCATGACTTATCCCAGACGTGCACTTTTGTAACAAAAAACACCACAGTGGGACATGACGAGAGATAAATGAGCGCAGTGGTGTGACAAATACGTTCTGAAGATGTCTCTTCAACCATCTGACAGCTCTTTCTGAAAACAACACTAATCACATTTGTAGACAGTCTACCAGAAATAACAGTTATAAACACCATACACACACTCTTTGGCTTCTTTATTACAAATTCCTCTCTCGTAGGTGTAAGTGTAGAGACTATATCCCATCTGTTTCACATTTTTTTCCAGCCCTTGCTGTTCATCCGTGGTCAGGTTTGAGAAATATCCTTTTCTACACGTCAGTGATATTCTCCATATAGCACCTCTGCGGCATTTAAGTGAAAGTGAATAACTATTCTTGATGCAGGGAATAGCCCGGTGGTGGGTGACTTCTTATTAAAGCTCAACCTAGTACCTGCATTCTTTCACGTCCATCAACGCGCACACTCGCAATATGGGACTTATTTATAAGTCCAAATATATACAGTGCCCAGCTTGAATGGATGTCAACCCCTATGATGCGCCACAGCAATAGAGCCACTTTAGTTTGCTCCAGACGCTTAAGCTACACCTGTGTATAGCAAAGCGTGGGAGGACATTTCAGTCCAGTGCTCTGATGCGGTTTGACAGCTGTGGTCTGACAGAGTTCAAGCAACATGAAGGCGCCACAGTGATCTCATTTTCTGGTTTCAAATATTATTCCTTCACTGTCCAAATACGCTGCTCTTGTACCCATTTCTGGCAACTTTATTAAAGACCTATATCTTATATTAATTTACATTAGCATTTGCATTTGTGATATTTGGCAGATTCTTCCATTCGCCAACTCGCAGTTAAGAGAGCCTTAGAAATGCACAAAAATACTGCTTCAAACTGGTTCAGACTGTCAAAAGCATTACATTCTTTTTTTGAGTGTGTTCTCAGACTGTGCAGTACTAAAGTGATCACCACTATTTGTCGAATTACTGACATCTCAGGCAAAATTTGACAGCCATTCTATAATCCTCTTCACCATTGGACATTCTTGACCAACGAAGCCCACTTGACCTAATATTATTTAGGTAAAGACATGCTCGGTACGCTGTCATTGTAGAACTTTTTACAGGCCAACTTCACAGACAATTTAGGAACCAGCAATAAACCTATAAATATTCAACATGTTTCTATGATTAAAACCTCACCATCGTTGAAAGAACTCCTAGTAGAAGGCCAACTGTAATCCTGAACTCCAAAGTGTGTCTATATGGGAATTAAGTGTTAAGTGTCAAACAGTAGGTGCAGCTTGGGGCAGTTGGTTGCGTAACGGTAGGGTGTTCGCCCTGTGCTCAGAAGGTTGCAGGTTTGAATACAGGACCAGTAAAGTTACCACTGAGGTACTCAAGAGTAAGGTACTGTCCCCAAGCACTGCTCCCCGGGCGCTGCCCTCGTTAGCTGCTCCTGCACGGATGGGTTAAATGCAGAGGTCACATTGTGCTGTGCTGTGGTGTGTTCACAATGACAAATAATCACTCGGAAAAAAGAAAGTGTATTTTTACTACAAATGAGGAATGATTATACTTAAAGCCTGAGTGGTAAATTGGAATGGGGATGTTTGAGCTGATATGAGCTAACTGCCCTTGCCATTGTCACTTTATTCACTAACAGAGAACAAATGACATAAAAAAAGAAACTGGATTTTTCAACCATGTTATAAGTGCTGTCATTGCTGTCATTGCAGTCTGTCAGGCTCTAGCTATAACCATTGTATCAGTTTGAAACAGTTTGCGTTGAACTGAACTGGATTTGGCAAGTTTGAACTTGTTGGAATCTATTATAAGCGGTTTGAACCTGTTCAAACCAGCCTAATTGTGTTAAAAATCAGTAAAACTGTCATTAAAACCTATGAGTAAAACTCAGCATGGCAGATGTATATGATTTCCAGAATGTCTTACACTGGAACAGAAACACCCTCGAGTACAACATAAATCATAACCATGCTCTCTTGCTACATTCTCGCCTGGCTGTAGCCTCCAATTATTTTCTACTGACAGCAATCCAGGTATTTCAAGGTACAGGTCCTGTCTGAATTCACCCACACCATACAGACATGGAGAGCACAGGAACAGCACAGGTCACACTAGTCAACACCAACACAACTATCTGGGATATATGACGACACGCAGGTACTATATACTATATAAGTGCTGAACGAAACAATAACACATTTACAATATGACACATGGAATGACACGACAAACAGGCACAGGGACAGAACACACACATGTGCATGCACATACACAGGCATGCACACATACATACACACACATACTGGAACTGATAATGGTACTCAGCAGTGCTCTCATGCTGTGATCTGTACCACTCCAGAGGAAATACCCGTGTCTTCCTGCGTTGCCATGGCAGCAGTCTCAGCTCTCCAGAGCGACTGCTGTTGGGTTTAGTCCCATAGTCCAATGCACTTACAGCTACAACCCAGAAAAGCAAACGTCTGTCCTTACCATTCTGGTCTGCTCACCTGCCTCAGGTCACTTCATAGGCTGAGACTCCATGTAAGCCCTTATCCCTTGGCAGACAGACCGTACACACACTCACACACACTCACCAGCTAACCAGGTCACTAATAGCCACTGTGTTTTAGAGCACCGTGGGATTCTGTAACTTCTCTGATAAAAAAAACAAAAAACAAATAAACAAACAGAAAAAAACAGTGGATTCAATGATGGTCTCGATTGAGACAAAAACTCCAATGTCTGACAGAACTGAACCGGCGACCTTCTGATTACCCTAACTATTACGCTACCAACTGACGCATTTCTGTTAAACTATCGATTAAGTACTTGGTATTTTGTTTGGTTTAAGTTTGCTTATTTTTTGCATCTGTTTCAGGTTTGTCAGAACCCTATATAGGCATGTCTCTTCCATTTGAGTCTTTCCCCCACCCCCTTTGGCGTACTCTGTGATTTGTGTCCCAATAAAATGATTTTAATAAGATTTAAGTTCATTGTTTTGTGGCCATTGTGCCTGATTTACTTTCCTTGTTTCCTCGTTATCTGCACTTTCATGATATATGTCAGCATCATTGCTGACACATTTGTGCCTATAATCCCCTACTACACCACTCCAATTATCAAAAATGGCATCAGTCTTAAAAATCCTCTATCTGTTGGGCTCTAGTTATAACCACTGCAGTTTTAAGCAGTACACGTTTTTGCACTTGCATTTTATGCTTATTGTTGGAATCGGGTTAAGCCAGTTTGATCCAGCGGTTAATGCCAGTTTGAACCAGTTTACAAGCGAAGACATTTTAATCCAAGTAAAAAATGGTCACAGTCGTGCCTGCAATCTCTTGGTAAGCCACAAGTGGCCACTGGTGTTCCCATTTGTCCTAATGTTCTACACCTGGATTTGTCTCTATTAAGGCCTGCCCATCGCCTCTGTGTGAGTCTCTTTGTTTGCTCAGTGTTCATTTAAGCTGCTGTGGTTCAGCTTTGTGTTTACCCTTGTCTGGTGTTTGTTTTCTGGCATGCTAATAAAGATCTTGGTTTAGTACATTCTTGCTTCCTCCTGTCATTTGGCCAGGCTGCACCATGATAAAGCTGAACGGTCTTATCCAAGCAGACAGGACTAAAATATGATCCACCTGAAACTCTGAGCAGCCACATAATTTGCTGCTTGCTTTAATTAAATGTTGTTCATGTTGACTGAGATTGTTGCTTAGTATAATATTAATGAAAGAGATCTACAGGTCTCTGTGTTAATTTAGGAGGTTTGTTAGGTCAGATTTCATCCCAGCCTCACAATGATTCACTTTCACCCAGCCTGGTTATTCTTCCTCTGTACCGTCTCCTGGCCAGAGCATCTCACGATTTAACAGTGACTAAATAGCACCTTTCAAGAAGCAAAATTTTCCATTTCTGCTCGATTATGAAATGCACATCTGAGAAAATTCATAATAATAGATGGATGGATGGATGGTGTTATTTCCTGGCTCTGCCTAATGTTAGCAATCACACGGCCTCTTAGATTTTCACAACTTCTCTGCAATGTCTCATTTTAAGACACACTCATTAGAAGCATAGTGAAAGCAAAATAATGAGATGCTTCGGAGGTTGGAGGCATCAATGCCACAGCTAAAAAAAAGGAATTTTGATTTGATGCGATCTGCATTAAAGATATGGGAGCAAATTAATGCCGTGAAAGAACACTTCACTTCCACGTTAGTTGTGTGTATGGCTCGTCACATACTATTCTATTCTTTACACTGTTCACTATTCACCGAATTCAAAGCCGCACCTCCAAGTAGGATGTTCATCTTCTCTCAAAAATGTTCTTTTAGTAGTAATAAAATGTAAGAAAAAATCTTTGTAATCCGTGAACCTTCAGTCCACCGAGCCGGTGCATACATGCATAATTCATTCCTGAATTATTTTGCCTGCTGAACTGTAAAATTGTTGTTCAGGCAGGTAGGAGTGCACTGTAAGTGTCAGCGATGATTTATTTTCTCAACTAGCGGTGCTTAGGCGCAAGGCTTCGCAGGTACAGCGAGAGAAAACAGACAAAATGTACATGCAAATGTGTAAGCAAAGATGAACCGAGCAATATTGTGATCCTTTCTGTTAAATGATTCATTAGCGTCAGCACCGTCTGCTTGCTTTGGCATTCACAAGTGAGCTGCAGAGAGCGACAGTGCATTGTGTTTGACATGCCACACTGGGCAGATATGAGAGAGATCCTCACGTTGCATGAGCAATCATCGGTGTAACGGTTACATGACAGAAGATGTGCTCCGGTGGCCCAGTGAGCTGCGTTTTTAGGTGACCAGATCTGTTCAGGCTACAGAACACCACACCATTATATTAATTTAAAAAAAAAAATGGGAACAAATTCTGACACGGAACAAATTAGCCTTAAAACAGTAAAAACCACAGTTGAACTGTTTCATGCTTGAATTTTGATGCCCAGATTAATTTATTCTATATTAAAAGGCTTCTGTTCTGATCCAAATGAAAGAAATTTGATCTAAAACAAACCCCTGCTCAAGTGGACATGATGTGTGAAATGGTTAAATGTTCCAGAGTAAATCTTTCTTTAACATTTTGCCACTTGCATAGTTATACAAGTGCAACATGTTGTGAAATATAAACCCTGAGACTGAACAAGTTATTCTCAAATAAAATAAAATAAAATAAATCATAAAAATCCCCCAGAATAAACATTATGAGTACTGTATAAGTATTGTGATAGTGGTCTAGTGGTTAAGATAATTGTCTATGTACCAAGAGGTCGTGGGTTCGAATCCTAACTCCAGCGTTACCATCATTGGATCTCTGAGAAAGACGCTTATCCCCAATTGCTCCAAGAAAGTAAGAAATGCAAGTCGCTCAGGATAAGAGCATCTGCTAAATGCTGTAAATGTTAATTAATGCTATATTGTAATATGAATGCAACATGAATTACTTGGTATAATAAAGACCCGGTAAGGTAAAAACTGTCCTTGGTTTGGTAACGTGAAATCTGTGTCTGAAACTGTGTCTGAAAAGATGTCCAAAACCCCTGAAGTCAGTTTTATGATGATGTGGAGTTATGCAGGTTAACAACTTTTCGTGGCTTTTCACGGTAGGTCTAAGTAGGGCTAAAACGCAGCCTGTGTATGTGTAGATGTTATGTTTAGCATAGCCCTGCCCACCTGCATAGCGTCAGTAGCCAACCTGCTAGTCTGGGCAAGTTCGCTAAGAGAGTCTGTCATAGTGGTCCAAAGCGTTTCCAAATATCTCCAATCCCTTGCCCCCGGTGGCTGCCCTTGAACCACCAAGTGTAAGTTTACCTATTTTGTGTTGTCATACTGTAAAATATGACAAAGTTTTAAAAAAGTTTAACCTGTTGTAAAGAACGCCAAATGATTAGCGAATGCATGAGAACACGCAGCTAATCCGTAAGGGCTCAAATTTGAATTATAGCAGTGGCATAGTGCACGGTAAAATGTAAGTTAGCAAACTATGTGTTTCCTGTGTTTCTGTGTCATTTTGGCCTTTCCCCCGCTGTCCTCCTGCTTAAATATTTCCGTGCCATTATCAGGTGTTGTATAGTAAGCATAGCCCAGACTCTGTTTTCTATCCTGTCACTTTTCCTCATCCCTTCCAGTGAAAGCTATTGCAAAGGCAAAACAAGGGATATATAGTTTTACATGACTAACGAGTGATCTTTTTTAAACAGACAGAAATGTGATGTCCCTGTTCAATTTCGGTTCCCCCAAAACATTTATAATCCCCGGTCACAGGCGCATCTGAGTTCAGCAGGAAGCAGCAGCAGCCGAGTGCGAAGAGGAAGAGTAAACAGCTGAAGGGTGTATTGGGAAATTGTGTTTTGTGGAACAAGCGGAGAGGTATTTGAACTAGAGCCAAGCTAAGGGGACGGATTCTACACTGTACCTGCATCTTGCTCTTTTACAGCAATTATGCGGAGCAAAAATACTCCACCAGTGTTTGACTTGCTCACGCCCTCAGGCCAGTGACTGGGTCAAGAGAAGGGCAGCGCATCCCTGCTTTTGAAAATGGCAGTTCCATCCTTATTCCAATCCAACCGATGCATTTAACCAAGGTTTTAAGGAACAAAGAGGTCGAACTTAATCTCTGCAAGGCGTTAAAACTCCAGGAGCAGATCCGGAGTCTGTGCCTGTTGAAGGAAATGGGGGAAAAGGGAGAGCGCAAATGGAAGCTTTCCACTCTGTAAAGACATGAGCGAGGTCTGGCCAGGCGTAGCGGCGGAATGGCAGAACGCGTGCATGTGATGTGAGATGGCGGTACGTGAAGCTCCACCTGTGCGGGGAGATAAACAGGCGAGGAAGAGGCGGGGTACAGCATGCCTGATGGGGGGAAGGGAAGAGATGTGAGTGACAGGCCTGACATTTGAGCAGCTCTGGAGTAAACAGGGCTTTTAGAGGGAAATAAATAGCACCAGGCAGGGGCAGAAATGCAACACTAGATCCCTTATTAACGTTGAGCTGTGGCAGACTCCCCCTTACAACCCAGCCAATCAACGCTCATTAAGGTGGAGGTGAGGTCATGTATATTCATGAATGACGCAAAGCCTGATGGGTGACGAAGAGATGTAACATGGACTCCAATGCTGATTGGAACAGTAGTGCTGTAGTAGTCCTCTCTCTTTTCTATCTCTGTCACAGTACATATACAGTGGTACCTCGGTACTCAAACTTAATCCGTTCCAGAAGACGGTTCGAATTCCAAAAAGTTTGAGTTCTAAGTTAATTTTCCCCATGAGAAAATTAATCCCTACCTGGGCACCTAAAATACACCACCAATTCGATGATTTAATTCTGAAAGTGCTGAATTGTTCGATTTAGTTTGAAATAGTATGCGCCTTGCAATTTTCCACATATAAATCATAAATTTGATGGTTCTTGTTGTACAAGATAATATGTACCCATATAATCAAGAGCCATTTCCTGTTCCAGCATCCAGCCTGCTCAAACCCGTGGGCACAAAGTCAGGACTTTAAAGACATGGTTGGACAAGTCTGATGTTCTGAACTCGACTTTAGTGACCACTTTGAGATGAATTTGAACCCTAACTGTGAGCAAGTTTTATTATCCAACACCAGCATCTGACCCCCTAAACTCTCTTTTGGCAGAATTGCTCACACATTCCCCTCGACACACACCAACACATCTTGTACAAAGCTAGAAGAGTGGGGACTGTTATAGACATGAAGGGAATACGTGTGATAAGAGTAAGCAATAATGATTAGACTGATAACAGTCTTGTGGCTGTTCTTAACATAATAACCTAACATGTGTATTAACATGTGGCTGATGCAATTTCAGGTTGTGACTCTATTTTTGTGATTCATCTGAACTTTTCATATGTAAGGAAAAAGTGAATGTCTTCTCTAAAAAAGTCTTGACCACATACCCTCTCTCCCTCTCTCACACACACTCACACACGCTCTCTAAAACATCACTGCCATTAATAGCTGCCCTAGAAGTGCACGATGACGCCACAGTGGCACGTCCAGCAGTGACACATTCACACTTTGTTGACAAACCACTCTATCTGTTTGCACTTTCTCTCTCTTTCTTGGACCCAGGGCGAAGACGAGTGTTTCTTCATAATCACTACACCACTGTCCGTTCCGCTCACTGCTGTATGTGTCACAGCGGAACATGACGGGAGAAGTGACAGAGCCTAATTAACATCCTCCGAAGCCCTCGCCACTCCACAAAACCAGGTTCCTTCACGGAGGAGCTGAGCGTCTTCCTTCGTCCCCTCTAGACTGCTGACATTTCAGCTTCATCGGCAAGACAACACAATCAATTCTTATTGGAGCTCGGAGCTCAGTGTGGAGGGAAGATCACGCCGTCTGTCTCAGCGTTGAAATGAGGCCGGAGAAAAAAATTCTAGGAGCCTTAATAACGCCAGGCGACTGCAGGAAGGGAGGGAAGCGAGACGGAAACAAAGTCGCGGCAATCGATTTTGCCATTGCATAACATATCAGCCGGCATTTTATGACCTGTTTGTAATTAGGCTGACACCAGCAAAAAAAAAAATCGATAGTGCATTGATTAAATGACTTCCCCCAGGACACAGATAGCTATGTGCCAGGGAATATCAGCAAACAAGAATCTATTTAACCTCAGGCCATTACGTGTCCCCGTTTATTAAGAGGTATGACAGTCCTGTTAGAAGAGCCCTGGGATGTGCCAGGTGGAATAAAAGCTGCTCATTAGTAGTATTTTTTCTGCAAAAACTGGAAAACACTTTAACCTTTCAGATCATTCCACCTTTTCCCCTCTTGTGAGAGAATTATTTGAATTTGAAGTAGCTTTTCCTCTGCAATCTGACCTAATGTGCATTTATGGTCCGTTTACTTTATGTTGTTGAGTAAAGTCACTTAAGTGAAAGTGAGTGATTATTTGTCATTGTGAACACACCACACCACAGAACACAGTGCACCGCAATGAAATGTGCCCTCTGCATTTGACCCATCCGTGAAGGAGCAGTGGGCGGCTGACATGGGCAGCGTCTGAGGAGCAGTGCTTGGGGACGGTACCTTGATCATGAGTGATACCTTTACGGCAAACTTCCGATCACGGGATGAACACTCTAACCGTTACACTTCCAACCGACCAACTGATATTTGATACATAATCCACTAACTCTGTATATATTAATGAAACACTGCAATCAGTTCTCAGTATTGACCTAAAGCACAGGTATCAGTATCAGACTGAAGAGATTGGATTGGTTCATCTCTGTTAGAAAATCAGACTTAAGACTGCTTAATTATGAAGTAGCTCATTTATTAATTGAATACTTGTGTCTACACGTCTCCTTATTGTCATCTGCATATGACCAGTAAAATTGTTCGGACTCTGCTGCTGTAAACGAAACCCCACGTGGAGCATGTGATATGGACAAGCTTATCAGAGCTTTAGGGAACAGCTGCTGTGACGCATCTTTCTCAGCATCATAAATACTGGGGGCTCCTCGGCCTGAGTTATTTTCATATGTGCTTTCATAGAATATTGATATGGCATTTGAACAGTTCCATTATGTTCACCTTCTGTACGTATTTACATCATCGAGGAGTGTAGAACATTTTCATCTATCTTAGAACTTATATTTACCATTTATTTAAAAATGTATCTGCACGTACTAGATCAGACTTGCATGTTAGCTCAGACTTTATATAAGATACTGTTTTATTTCATAGACTGTATAGAATTTTGCATATTGAAACTGTTACTAACCTCATGCACATTTAGCACATTCACATGCTTCTTTGTTCTTTGTTCCGTGTTCTTTGCTCTGTTAAAACTGGAGCCACGTCGTCTCGTCTCTCTGTATATTTGTACAGTATATAGCTGGGATGACAAAGTTTACTTTGACTTTGTTTGCTTCAATATGCCTTCTTCTTTACTGTTCTGGAGGCTCATTTTATTTTATATGTCTATATAGCAAAGATCAGGACTAACCAAATGTGATAAATAGCCTTAGAATAGCCCAGACCTTATAGCAACATTTAGGGATGCACCATAAGGGAATTACTGACCAATGCCAATGTACTTTCATGTTTATACCTGCCAATGTCGATACCGCTGCCATTAAATGAGGAGGAAAGAGTTGCGCATGTAAAGACAAGATATTTTGCTCACTGAAGTTCCACTGCACGCTCAAAATTTTGGCACAAAAATAACATCATATCTCTGACATATCTAATACTGTGCCAAGTCAAGTGAGTGTGAAAGCAGAGTCGAGTGAGGGCGGAGCATTTCGTGCGGAGTGCACAACATTTTAAGAAAATGTCATTTCCCGACCCTACCATACCTGCCATACTACTAGGTAGGGGTGGGTATTCGCAAGGAACTCACAATACGTTATGTATCACGATACATGGGTCACGATATAATTATACAACAATATATTGCGAGACTATACATATTGTGATATATTGCGATATTCTATAGTTCACTGAAAATGTAAAAACAGAGCTAAAATGCAAGTTGCTGTGTGCGATCTGGGTGGTCTTAATGAATCACATTACATTAGTAATTCAGCCAAAACAACTCAATTTGAACTTTATTGTCTTTGCATTTTAACACACTGATCTAGTGGACACCAAAAACATTAAGATAAAGTGTCTAAGATTAAAAATAAGAACCTGAAGTGCCCAGTCAGTTATCTGACGCCGCTTGTGGTGCACGATGGTACATATGTGAACGTTTCATACTGAAAAAATACTTTTAACTATTTTTAAAAAGATTTTTTACATTTAAAATGGGTCAATTTGACCCGCAACATAACAGGAGGGTTAAGATACACGCCTCTGGACCTAGAGGTCGTGGGTTCTACCTCGTGAGTTCTACTTTCAGGACTAGCATGATTAGGTCCCTGAGCAAGACCCTTAACCTCAAGTTGCTCCAGGGAGATTGTCCTTGTAATTAGGAGAATGGAAGTCGCTCTGGATTAGAGCGTCTAGTAAATGCTGTATTTTTGATATGATTCCGATATTTTTGTTGTAATGGCGTCTGGTTGCGCTGGTACTGTTTGCTTTCTCCGGGCCTTAAGGAGTGCTTGTGGGGGATTAGTCCGCTCGGGGGGATAAGAGAAGCGGCGGAAGCGGTACCTAGCCTAAAAATATTCCATTCAGAAACCTGCATATGGAATGTGTGATTCTCCGGTGTATGTAAGTGGAAATGCTTATTTCACATAATGATTATTTACTGTGTATGTCCTGGGGTTTAACCTGTGTGTTGCCTGCTTTTGGGGGCAGGTGGGAGTTTTTTTTGTGTATTGCTGGCATTTCAGGATGTTCTCTGGCCAGGACAGAGCAACTATCCCGAGGAGGTTGTGCATTGGTGGAGTGCATTCTGGACAAATCCCGGACCCAGCGAAAAAAGACTTTAACGGACAATAGACTGTGTGATGGGCAGAGTGCACTGAACTTCTTTATACACTGTTTGAAACAAAGTAAATTTGTTGTGTGGTCCCTTCCCTCATTCTGTTAACGACATCGCATTTTCATCTGTAAACTGAGTGCAGGGCTTGTTACATCGTTCATCCCTAGCAACAATATGAGAATTCCATAAGAACTCCCCACTTGCCATTTCAGGAGGTACGTAGCCATGCCAGGAGGCTAATCTGTAGACTTAAGTCGTGGTCCAGGCCTTGACATTCCTGCTCACTCAGAGCCATGTTAACGCTGCCCCACCTCCTTCTGCCCTTCCAACAAGTGCCATTCGCTTCATGTTGCTAATTTCACCCCAGTTAATTAGATTTTTAATTGGTGACCTTTGAGAGCCAGGCGGCCATGGAGAGAGAGAGAGAGAGAGAGAGAGAGAGAGAGACAGAGTCCCCATTCTCCCTGGCCAAGACTCGTTACAAAGGCTTGAATGCTGCACTTCTGCCGCTTTTATCTCTCAAATTCAAAAGAGAGGGTTTAGCGTGGCTCATTAGAGCCAGGACATGATCCGCCGGTCGGCTGGAAGTGCTGAAGTGTCCACAGCTGCCTCGTCCTAATCTCTAATGCTACTGTACATGGCACAGGCGTCCATGGGAACTGAAATTGCTGCAAAACGAAAGACGCCACAATAATAAAATGCACTGTAATGACTGGGAATTTAACTCTATTCAAACACAAATGAAGTCTGAATGACCCACAAAAAGAAGCCAGAAAAGACACCTGGTGAGCCTGCAACACGCATGAAACAGCAATTAGCTTTGGAAGATCTTATGATAATCCTTCAGGATCTGTGCCAAACCATTAACCGCTACGGAACAGCAACAGATTTTTAGCACCCACTGAAAAGCCTAACAAGATCAGCGGCACACAGCAGGCCTTTAGATGCATCTTTATTACCTGATAATCCTCAACATGGCCTGACTTCAAAACCCACTGACCCGTTTAGATCAAACAAATGCATGTGTTCTTTTAAAAAATGATCAACGCAGGCCTTTCGCACATTATCAAAATTCCAGACTTCTGTCACAACCTCTCAAAGACATTCAGATACATTTAAACTTAGAAAATACAAATGGTGTTAACGCGTGATGAATCTGGTAACTTTTACACATTTCATTTTTAATTTAAGTCGGGCTCAAACGTAGCAGACATTTATCTGAAAGATGTTTATACTTTATATTTCACACATGCCTGTAAACATTAATTACAGAGATTCTAAACTTGTGGTTAATCACAATGAACCATGATTAACTGCTTTTAACTCCCAGCACTAAAAATAATTATACTAAAACTTTAATCTTCTCAGCGTCTTGTCTATTAAGAGAATTAACTGGAAATCCCACATTTTTTCACTGTAGAAACACCCTTTTTCAAGCAAATGTGCATGGAGTGAATAGAGCAGTGGAATTACTGACAAAACTAAAAATCTGTCAATATCCCTATATGCTCTAAAAGACATTTTTTCCAGGAAAATTCTTCTAATAATCTTGATAATTACTGTACGTTGAGATTCAACAAGTAACAATGTCAAGAGTTCAACAGAAACTCTTTAAGAGCTGTGTTGGAACCGACTATAAGATAAAAATATACACAGGATACTATAATCCATGACACTTCTACTCCAGGGAATGGGATTTTAGAAAGATTTTTACAGATATTTCTAACACCATGGAAACCCATGTACCGCTGTACCTTGGGGAGATGTCGCAGCCCTGCTGCATGAAGGCTCCCAGTGAGAACCAGAGGCTGTTAAAGATGCCGAACTCGTTGGTCTGCTCCTGGCTCTGCTGGGCCTGGTTCTGCACACCCTGACCCGACTGGCCCGTGGAGGACGAGGGCTGGTTGGGGTTGGCCTCCGCTCCCTCCTCGTAGTCCTCGGCATGCCACTCGTACGGGCTGAAGCGGCTGACCAGGAAGAGCACGACGCTCACGCCGATGTAGGCGAACACTATACACATCCAGATCTCGTAGGCCAGGGGGTCCAGGAAGGAGAAGACGCCCGGCTTGGACTTGGTGGGCTTCTTGATCATGATGGAGATGCCCAAGCTCATAAACGGCTTGGAGAAGTCGATCACTTCCTCTCTCACCAGCGTGATAGTCAGCGGGGCCACAGCGATGTCAGCTTTCTGTGGCACGTGGAAAACAGAGAGATATGGTTAAGAGCAAATAATTATTAAATCGATAATTTAAATAAATTAAAGCACCAACATTTTATATTCCAGAAGTTTTAAGTTTGTCACATCATATATATATATGATGTGTTTTCTCAGCATTGCTACAGGAATTACAGTTGCTGAGGAAAAATAACTTTTCTTACAAATCTGTCGTAAACTGCAGTATCTTGGCTTCATTTTAACAACAAATTTGCAAGTTACTTAAAAATATAATCACATCTGGACCTCAATGGGGCAGTTGGTAGTGTAATATGTAGGGAACTGGCCCCGTGACTGGAAGGTCCTAGACTGGTAAAGGTACCACTGAGGTACTCAGGAGCAAGGTACTGTTGCCAAGCACTGCCCACACACCAGCTGCCCACTGCTCCTTCACAGATGGGTCAAATGCAGAGGTCACATTTTGTGGTTCACTATGTGCTGTGGTATGTTCACAGCAAATACAACAAATAATCACTGACTTAAAGCACTTAAAGTCACTGCTTATAAATATTAAAATTTCACAGCAAAAGTCAGATATGCAGTCGTATATTCTGTATTTTCAACAAAATACAGTACAAAAGGCTGATACTGTAAAATCCTCACATCATACCCAGCTCATTCAAATAATAAATAAATAAATAAATAAATAGACCGTTTCGGTGCACAAGAGGCTTCTTAGAAACGTCGAGCCATAAGTCCATGCCGATACAGAGAGCACAGTCAAAGACCATGACCAGGAGAGCATGAGGCCATATTTCTGAGAAAATACAGATCTGACCTCCTCTAACCTCTCCTCCAACTCTCCCCTGTCTGGGGAGCTTGTTCAACACAATCACTGCTACTGAAGAAATAAATAATGAAGTCCCCACCATAAAATGATAAAACTCCACCATCAAGAGAGAGCAATGGTCTCCTGAACGCTCTGATAATTATATGGCTGAATCTAGTGGCGCTGATAAACGATTTCAAGGCGATATGAGAATGAGAAATGGAGTTGTTGTTGTAACGTTAGAGTTACTCTCTAGCACTGAATGAAACAACTCTAATAACAGTTCCAAACTTTCTCTCAAGGGAGCCTCTGTGTCTCTGTTTTTTCACTCATTTTAAAAGAAGTGCTTTGAAAAACCTGTGGTTTTAAGAAAGTAAAAAAGATGATTAGGCTCACATTCATCATAGATGTAAAAAAGCTTTATAATACACTTTTTTAAACAGTGGTTCCCAAACTTTTTCTGTTATTCCTCACTTCAAATGAGGTGGATTGTTCGAGCCCAACAAAATAGTAATGAAACGAAAACAAAAATTTGCAGCTTCCTGTGCGCGGTCAGATGAAAGCAGCTATAATAAACTTACTTACAGCAATGCACCACATTTTGCTCACAGTAACGGTAACAGTGTTGTAATGCTGGAAAAGATAATAAGTTACTGTTTAATTTTAACACCGTTATTCCCATCAGATATAAAGACAGGCATAAAAAGGCAAAATTTCTTTCCGTTTGTAACACCCCACCGGTCATGCCTGCCTTTCTTTTCCACTTTTCGTTCTTTCAGTCTCCAATCTTCCTCTCTCTCTTTTCTCCTGTGTTTCTCCCACATTCCACCTTTTCTTGCGCTCCTTCCTTTCCTCTTCTTTTTGTCTCCTCCTTCTAACTCATTACTTCACCTTCCATCTTCCTTTCCTGCTTTTTTGTTCTTTCTTTTTCACTTTTCTCTCTCGTCCTTCATTCTCTATCTCATCACCTTCTCTCTCTCTCACTTCATTTCATGTCCTGTGGCAATCTGAGGGGATGCCAGCTTTTTCAGCTACATCAATGTTTTTTGTCCAGGCATTCAAATATTTAGGTACAAACTAAAGATATCTGAAATATCTGTTCTTTACGGCTAAATATTACAAAAACACTTACTCCATAAACCAGCTCTCCCACCATGCCGTTCCACATCTTGGTCTCGGGATCTCGGGCTCCGTACTTGCCGTCAGACACGATTTTGAGCTTGTAATGGTATCCCACATGCTTGGCGATCTCAGCTGCCAGCTCCACACAGTAGCCTTCATACTTGTCATTCCCCACCAGCTGCTCGTGGTTCTTCTTCAGCATCACATATGGCGATTCCTGAACCAGGTAAAGGTAGATATGTTACCATTATTACAGAATTATGGAACAAAACATATGGCACAGATCCACAGAGCTGCAAAAAAGGCAAAAAGTGAAGCTGACTGTTTTTTTCCTGCTGGCAGGCCCAGTCTGATGTAGCGCTGGGTGTTACAACAGAGACAGACAGTCCCCTGGATTGGAATGACAGAGTGATTCTACTGGGGGACGAGCTGTAATGTGAGTAAGCGGCAGGATTGTTATATTTCAGAAAGATTGGACGTATTGTGGAGATTGCTGGACATACAGCACCTGAGGCCCTGCACACAATGCACTCAATAAGAGCCCAGTATAGAGCAGCGCACTGTGAACCAGCAAGAGCGGAGAGCAGGCGTTTATGAAAAGAAGGACAAGATGAGACAGATGGAAGGAAAGAACGAAATGAGAGGTAGAGAAATAAAAGAGAGAGACAAATGGGTGAGAGAGACAAGTGAGTGTGAGAGGAATGAGAAAAAAAGAGGAGGGAGAGCGTTAGATGGAGAGAGAAGAGAAAAAGGTAAATGATTAAAGAGAAAGAGAGAGAGGCAGGGAAAAAGCAGTGGGACCGAGAAAGAAGAGAGGAAACGGCAAAGAGACAAAGATGTTGAGAACAATACATTTTAAAATAAATAAATAAATTAAAACGTGTGGAGGAGGGGCAAATAATGACAGCTTGACAGAGGAAAAAGGAGAAAGAGGATAGAGAAAAAATGAGGAAAAAATGAGGAACAGATGAATTGGAAAGAAAGAAAACAAGAACTGAGAGCTAGAAAATAAAAGAGAGATATGAGGGAGAGAGAAGTGTGTGAAAGAAATGAAAGATAAACTGAGGAAGAGGGTCTGATTGACAGAAGAGAGAAAATGGGAAAAAGAAAAGAGAGAGGAAGGCAGGGAGAGGCAGGAGACTCGGAAAGAAAGAAAGAAAGAAACAGTGATAAAGAAAAAGGAAGTTAAAGGGAGATAGTGAGAATAACACATTTTAAAATAAATAAATAAATAAATAAATAAATAAATGTGTAGGGAAGGGTGAAATAAGGGAATACTGATGGAAGAAAAATGAAAAAAAGAAATGAGGGGTAGATAATAAAAGAGAGATAAGAGGGACAGAGAAGACTGTGAAATAAAAACTGAGGAAGAGGGTCAGAGGGATGGAAAAGTGAAGAACAGAGAGAGGGAGAAAGAAGGAAGGAAACTCAAACGAAATATAAATAAATTAATCAAACAAATAAATAAATAAATAAATAAATAAATAAATGTGTAGGGAAGGCCGAAATAAGGAAATATTGATGGAAGAAAAATGAGAAAAAGGACAGAGAAAAGATGAGGAAAAAAGTGAGGAACAGATGAATTGGAAAAAAAGAAAGAAGAGGAATATAAGCGAGACGAGGGGAGAAAGGGAAGAGTGGGGAAATGAGAAAGAAAGAGATTAGTGTTAGAGAGAAAATGGATGAGGGAGAATAAACATGCTAATCATAAAGAAAAATCGATTTTAAAAAATGAACCTTTTAATGAAATGAAAAAGCAGAAAAAACATTCATTTGAATCCCATCAACTACACCTGTTTAAGGAAGCGCTGTTTAATAACGCACTGGAATAAACAGAGCTTCCTGAAACGAGTCTGGCAATGGCAGAGGCGCCAATTTTTTCATTTGAGTGTTAAATGGGAAATCAGAAAATTATTGGTTTTTCCATTTCACTTTTGAAAATGAATATTGGACTTCGGGTTTGTAATGAAATAGGGATAAAGGTATGATACCCGGGTCCATCTCCCTCCACATTCCCTCCACGTGCCCCGTCAGAAGGCCAGCCAACACACTCTGGCCTTTCCCCGGCCGCTAAGAGACATGCTCAGGCCACATATCAAAGGTGAATAAATGCCCTGTGAAGGCTGGGATGTGAAGGAATTACTAAAGCACACAGCCACACGCAGCTTCCGCACAGAGAGGTGAGAGGAGAGGAGTGGAGAGGAATTGGGGAGGGAAATGAATTTTGGCCTTCTGTTGGGAATTCAATCCCAGACTCCCCTTTAAAAAGAAGATGAAAACATTGGGGCCGGGAGAGCAGAAGTAATGTCTCATTCTTAGATCTGGTGCAGTTGCGGCTTTGCGCTTTTATCTACACGACGCACCGCTCTCGTCTGGGCCGGGCGAACACAGGACGTCTGCAGGCAGGAGAGAAGCCTAGCATCCCCTTATCCATATTTAGAAAACAAGAGAACGACGTTTCAATACGCGGAAGCTTTGAAGAATTCCTCCTCTACATTTAAGGTTGTGATTCGTGGAGTCGAGCGGCGGATCCTAAATCCATCTTTTAGTGGCTGAACTTCGTATAGGAGTCTTTGGGATTTAGTGTGTATGTCTTTCATTCTTTCCTTTCCTCTTTTCTCTCTTCTCGTTCTATTTCACCATCTTTCTCTCGTCTCTAATCTTTCTTTCAACTTACTCCGTTTGCTGCTTTCCTCCCTCTCACCCACAAGCTCTCTTCATCTCTTTCTTTCTTTCTTTCCAACTTTCTTTTCCAGTTTCCTTTCCATCTCACCATCTTCCTCTCTCTCTCTCTCTCTCTCTCCTTTTTCTGTCATTTTACTCCTTTTGCCGATTTCACTTCCCTCCTTTTTTGTCTCCTCTCTCTCAGTCACTCACTCTCTCGTTCACTCTCTTCATTTCCTTCTTTCTTTTGTTCCTTCCAACTTTCGTTCCTTTCCACTCCTCTTTCCATCTCACCATCTTCCTCCCTCTCCTGTCTCTATTCTTTCTTTCACGTTAGCACTTCCATTGCTCTCCTTTTTGTCTTCTCCCTCTCCTTTCCTTCTTTCGTTCCAACTTTCTTTTTCAGCTCCCTCTCTATTTCCTCTTCCTTTTAGATTACTCCTTTTGCTGCTTTCCTATTCTCTCTTTTTTTAGCTCACACACTCACTCTCTTCATTTCCTTCCTTCCAACTTTCTTTTTCTTTTCCACTTTTTTTAGCGTTCTCCTCATTTTCCACTCTCTCTCTCTTTCCTGTGCTTCCTCTCTCTATTTCACATTCCCACTTCTTTCTTTCTATTGTCCACATTTTTTCCAGGAAACCTGGGTCTTCCTGGAGCATTCTGAGTCTGGCCCATTTGGCACTTCACGGTTTTGGTTCTCAGGGGATTTAAACCCCCACTCTTTGTTCCACATATTTAGGGGTCCAAGCATGAAGTGTCATGGAACCCTCTTGGAATTGCTCTTAAGCCAAACCTTCTAATTGGGACTATGGACTTCCTATTTTGAGATTTTTAGCTAATTTTCATAATATGCAAAACATTAATTCATTCATTATCCGAACCGCTTAATCCCAACTGGGGTCACGGGGGAACCGGGCGCAATGCGGAGAACAACTCTGGGCAGGCGCCAACACACCACGTGAGCACACACACTTTACACAATCACACACATTCACATCTTACGGGGTTGCCAATTATCCTATATTGCATGCCTTTGGACTGTGGGAGGAAACCGGAGCGCCCGGAGGAAAACCACGCGAACACGGGGAGAGCATGCAAATTCCACACAGAAAAGCCCCACGGCCGACCCGGGGCTCAAACCCAGGACCATCTTGCTGTAAGGCAGCAGCACTAACCACTGGGCCAACGTGCCGCCCCAAAATTAAAACTAACTTTTGTGAACTCCTCCTACTCTGATTAAGACAAGTGAGGTGTCTGCAGGGTTAGTCTGATATCATATCGGGAAGCTTTTTTTTGATTTCACAAAGGGGCGGCTAAAATTAATTGAAGGGGGGTGGGGCGCGGCTTATTTGGTATAAACAGTATAGGCTAAGATTCCAAAGATGTGATATACACTGGAGCCAAAAGAACAATAGGGGGCGGTAAAAATGCCACATGTCTATATGTCTATATGCAGTCTAAACCGTAGGTGGCACTACAGCAGGGACAAATGCTTTTGGTCAAAAACTCTAGAACCATACGTTCTTTACTGAAAAATCTTGCTGTAGCTGCTTTCTATTACCTTAAGCCGGCTGCTTTTGTGCTGCTTTTTGAGACCTTTGCTTGGACGCTTCTCATTGCCGCTTGCAGCCATATTTTTGTATATATTTTATATTCTTTAGATTTCGCTCTTGTAAAGTGTCTTAAAAATGAGCAGGACACAGTTCACTATCATTCACTACATGTTGTACGTGTAACATATAGAATCCTGAATCTCTCTTTATTCTTTCTCCTCCTCGTTTTGCCTTCTGTTTTTCTTCTCCATCGCCGTCTTTCCTTATATTTCGCTTTCCCCAGTCCTCCACTGTTTTCTCTTTCTCACTCTCTCTCTCACTTACTCTTTCTCTCCCCTTTCCTCCCCTCTTTCCCCCTGAGCTTTAGGGAGTGTGGTAAAAGAGCCGTACCAGAATGGTGGTGACGATGTAGGTGCGGTTCTGGAGTCCATAGGTCTCGTTACTGCCGGGCATGTAGGCCGTGCTCACGAACTTCTCATCCTCGTTCCAGTAGCCCACCTGAGAGAGAAGCGGATGATGAAGAGAAGAAGACGAGCTCAAACAAATCTCTAACAAAAGGATCCCAAAGGATGATTCACTCTGCCTGTGCAGCGCATAACTCAGCCCAGCTCGATTACTGCATCAAGCTGCCTCGTCACTTTGTTTACCACTGGTAGATAATGGAGTGTGTTTGTGCAGAACAAAGGCGTTTGTGCTGGGTAAAAGAGTGTGTGTGTGGTGTTCCTGGTTAATCTTGTGGACTCACCTTCTTGGGCCCGGTGGGTTTGAGCTCCATCACGCTGACCGTGTAGTTGGTCCTCCTGCCCTTCTCGTTAAACTGGATGTGTCCCGTTAAGCCCTCGATCCGAACCTAACACAGCAAGCGCGAGAGGAGGCTTTAGTCAGACAAGAGAGCTTCAGTGTCAGTCCATCCTACTGTCTTTCTTTCTTTTACACCTCTCTCTCTCTCTCTCTCTCTCTCTCTCTCTCGCTTCTTTCTCACTTTTAGCATCCATCTCTTAGTGGGTTCTCTCCTCTTGCTCTCACACATCCACTTTCTATACTGTTCTCCATTCCTCCTTTTTCTATCTCTGTTCCTCTTTGGGTCTTTCTTCACCAAGAAATGTAAGAAAAATGAAAATATTTGTGAATTTCTTTCTTTCCCAACTCCCCCTCCCTCCATTTCTTTCTTTCTTTCTTTCTTTTTCCACTTCTCTCTCCAACTCACCAAGTCTTTCTTATTCTGCTCTCCCACCAATTCTTACTCCTACTTACTATCTTTATCTTTGTGTTTTCTTTTTTCTCTTTATTTCTTTCTGTCTTTTTTATTGCTTTCTCTTCTCTTTTCCTCACTTCTCTTTTCTTATCTTTTCCTTTGCCCCTCATTTCTTTCTTTTTCCTTTTCTACTTCTCTGTCCATCTCACTTTTCCTTTCTGATTCTTTTCTCCCTATATTTCTTCCTTTTACAATCTTTAACCATTTTCCCTCTCCCTTTTCTTTCTTTTTTTCTATTGCTCTCTCTCTTTTTCTCTTCTCTTTCAACACATCTCTCTTCTTATCTTTTTCTCTCTATCTCACTAGGTCTTTCTACCTTGTTCTGCTCTCCCTACAATTCTTCCTCCTACTTATGATCCATAAACATTTTTCCTCTCCTTTCTCTTTCTTTTTATTGCTCCCTCTTTTTTCCCACTCTCTTTCTATTTCCCTTCTTATTGTTTCATTTCCTGACATTCTTTCTGTTTTATTGCTATTTTATTCTCCTATTTTCTTCCTTTACTTCAGCTTTTCTCTTCATCCCACTATCTCTTTCTTTCTTATTCTACAATTTTTCCTATCACTTACCATCTATATCTGTTTTCCCCTCTCGTTTCTCTTTTCCTTTTTCTTCCTTTTTTAGCACTTTTTTTCTTTCTCTTTCTCTTGCCCTTCTTATCCTTTCCTTTCTCCACATTTTTTTCTTTTTTTATTGCTCTCTCTTTCTCTTCTTTCAGTACCACTATCTCTTTATCTTTCTGTTTTCTCACATTTTTTTCTTTTCTTTCACTTCTCTCTCCATCTCACTATCTCTTTCTTTCTTATTCTGCTCCAATACAATATTTCCTCTTACTATCTTTATTTATTTTTCCTCTCCTTTCTCTTTAGCTTTATTTCTTTTCATCACCCATTCTTTTTCTTCTCTCTCTTTCTCTTTCCCTTCATATCATTCCCTTTTCCGACATTATTTCTTTCTTCCTCTGCTTCTCTCTCTCTCTCTCTCCACCCCCCCCTTGTTCTGATCATATTTGGGGACATGGGGACTATGGGACGTGTGTGTGCTCTCAGCAGTCCCCAGTGTGTACAGTGCGGAGCGTCACTCATGCTGCATGATGGGGTTAATTGAGCAGTCCAGCATCAGGCCCAACCGTCCGTCTCTCAGCAGATGGGCTCGACTCCTCCAGCTTGGCCTGATACACTCGCGCCAGACACAGCTCCGGGCTACCGCCGCAGCCGTCACTACACTTTTACTCACTACGCGCTCTTTATTAGGACTTACTTTATTAAGCTTCATATCTAAACGTATACATGCTCCCAATGATTCTACATGTACACTTCTGTACTTTTAAAAACCTCCTCTGAGAGCCTACCCCGAGGAAAGCCATGCTAGGTTTCCTCTTCGCAGATCCCGCAGCGTACCACCTGCCAGATCGCATCTTGGGTTGGTATTTTTATTTAGAACGCCGCCCCGGGCCAAAAAAACAAAACAAAAAAAAACGCAAAGTCGCCTGAGGCTAGCCAAACGGAGTCAGGTGTTTGTTCTGGCTTTATTTCTTGGTAAATATATCTTGTCATATGAAATTATGAGCAACATAAAGGTTGATTGCCGGCCAGGTTTGTTTACTATTCGCCGCGTCACATTCGATCGCGTCATTCACTTCGGCCAATCAATGTGAACTTTATGAGACAGAATGGAGATGTAATTTGTTTCGCCGTGCGCCGTTCTGGCCTCTCACAACGCATTTGAATCGATGCCAGTCATGCGCGAGAGTTAGTTTGGTGTGTGTGTGTGTGTGTGTGTGGGTGTGTAAGTGTATGCGTCTGGTTGGTTTGTAGGTCCGGCGTATCGTTGTGAGCATGTGTGCATTAGCATAAACTTCCCTGGGGCTAGGGTACCTGCTGCAGCGCTCTCTGAATGTCGATGCCCTGGCCCCAGGGGGCTGGAGGGTTGGCCAGGCACTCGCCAGCATTGCCACGCCGAGATATGTCAATCCTCTGCCTGCGGAGGTTCTGGAAGGCTGTGGACATCACTTTGACCCCGTCATACGTGAGCGCTCCGGTGTACTGGAGAAAGAAAAGCAGAAGTGGAGCGTATTGTATAAACTGTATTTTTACAGTTTGCTTTAAAACTAGGATTACATATGCTGAAATGTGTCGCAGAAAAACAGCAGCATGGTGGTAGTGGTGATGATCTAGAGATTGTAAATCCTTGAGTCATTTGTTAATTTGTTTTTTCAAAACCAAAAAGCATTTTTTCCCAATATTTGAATACAAAATAAAACAGAAAAAAATGAATAGCTGAATAAATTCTCTCTTAAATTAACGGCAAAATTCTGATTTGCGTATTTGCGTTCAAATGAGGAATGGAAAAAAAAGAAAACACATCTGTGCCGCCTCGGTTCTGCCAACTCCAATCCCAGTAGCCGAAGTACTATTTACATGCACATTTAAGTCGTTTATCAGACGCTTATCTAGACCAACTTCCATTTTCTATTACAGGGACTGCCTCCCTGGGGCAACTTGATGTTAAGGGTCTTGACTTTAGGCTCTCCATGAGACTTCAACATTTTTTTAGGATAAACTAGTAAGGAGCTGTAGGAGAATGTTTTTGCCTCTGGACAGACTTACAATGGAGTGCTGGAGACTGGAAATCTTCGGTCACTTTGGATATCAGAAGTGTGCTTAATTATTATTTGAGAAAAATGATTTGAGGAGTGGAACATAAAAGCCCAAAGTGATGGGAAAAATAATTATAACATTAGAATTTAAACAGAGGGATGCAAGCAGGATGTTTGGTCAATAGTAATGTTGTGTGAAAGAAACGAACAGATATTAAAGAAGGACCGCCCATGTAAATGGAAAGGTTTTTCTTGGGTATAAAGTGAAATGTTTGGAGCTTTTAAGGTTTGGTTTTTGATGGATCATCAATGAGGACTTTCGTTCTAATACCACACTTCACTGGACTGTTATTTTTAATAAATAAGTGCTTTTAATGAATGTGTTTTCAAGAACACAACATAAAACAGGCTTTCAGTCACTTGAACCACTTCACCACCATTCTCTTTAAGACTCTCACCTTTAGCGCCCTCTTGGGAACTTTGATGTCTTTGTTTTCGAACTCCATCCACTGCTGCATTATCCAGCTGACATTGCGGTCGGCGTAGTTCACTAGCTGGAAGCCCGTCACATTGGCCTCGCCTTTCTTAAACTCGGTCAAGTCGACGTCCAGAAACCCCTAAAAGAGATTCAGAATAGAATAAATCATCCCCTAATGATTACGGTGAATGCAGCCTAGAATAAATAAATGATTCTAGACCGAAACTGCAACACATGCTAACGGAGATGAGTAACATAATGTCTGAAAATGCAAGCAGCTCGTAACCTTCACATGACACTGCTGAGACTATTGGCTGCCTGCCAAGTGTGAGAAACATAATGACAGGTTTAGGGATTTCTCATTGGTGTTCCCATAAAAAAGACATTGTTATAACAGCGTAATAACGAAGTAACAGTGCTGTAATAATTAACTATAACATACACATGTTCATTACCAAAATTGGCCACATAGCGTAACAATTAGGGCATTAGCCCCACGATCAGAAGATTGTCGGTTCAAATCCCGGTACCGCTGAGCTACTCATGAGCAAAGTACCATCCCCCAGCACCATGTCTGCAGCCCACTGCACCTTCACAGATGGGTCAAATGTGTGCTGTGATGTGGTGTGTTCACAATGACAAATAATCCCTCAATAATCACTTTCCTAATCATACAGATTATACAGCTGATGCATGTTACTAATTCAGTATAATTGGGATGATTCATGTAAAAAATAATCATTTTAAAGGTACTGTCTATCTTTTCGTGTTATAACAGGTGATACATGGACTTAAACACTTTAAAGTTCTTGTGGCCTTGGTGGAACGTGAGCCCTATTTGGAGTGGAGAGAGTAATTTTATCTTAAACAATACAAGGATCTTAAAAAAGGTGGAGGACCGTTGAACATAATGACCACTCGAGCTGCAAAAGAACGGCTGGGCCTGATGCTTAATGAAAAAAGCTAATCCCTTTCATTCACTTACGCTTGCTTATCCAACGCCATTTGGGCTCTTATCCTCCGAGGCAGCGGTGGCGAAGGCAGGGGCAGCGGGTGGAAATTTAAGCGGGAGGAAACAACAGCAGCACGTCGGTAGAGGTTGCGGGAGGTTTCGTCTCTAATCCCACGGTTATTGTTCGTCTAAGTGCTTCTGCGCAATCTAATCAGCCCGGCAGCACGACTCCCGAACGCTGCGGCCCAGCGACTCGGAAACCTTGAGAGTGCAGCCTCTTAACAGGCCTCTTCTGCAATGAATCTCCCAGCTACTGTTTACAAAGCGCATGCTGTATACGTGGCATCGTGTCATGACTTCATTCCGCAAGGTCATCCCCGTGACCTTACTGCGGCTACTTTACAGCTTACTGTTCGCAGGTCAGTTCTTTGGATTTGAAGAAATGTAGGTTGTAAGGTCTTATTAGTATGTGTGTGTACGTGTATCCGTCATGTTGTTTGTGTGTCACGAATATGAGAACGCACCTGCAGCTAACCAGGCTAACCTGGAGAGTTCAGCAGCATCTGTCTCCCAGCACAGTGTGAGATTTAAATGAAAGCTGACATCTTGTCAGCAAAGGAACCTACGGCAGCACGCCCTGTGAGACCTGTGAGATTCGAGACACTGATCTACGTGAGTCTTCAGGGTTAAAAAAAGCACTGTGATGATATGAGAGAGAGACTACTTGTGTTACTGTCACTGTGACAAACAAACCAACATTGAAGTAATGATGCTGAAATGGGAAAAATAACTTTTAGAAGTGAAATTTTCCGAGATTCCACCCACAGCCAGTACATATCATACCTCTGTACTGTGCGTACTCTGCATTGTGTGAGGGTGTTAATGAAAAAGTCAAAGTGTGTGTGTCTACAGTAGAGAGAGGGCGGGGATGAGCAAAAGAGAGAGAAAGAGACAGCTTCTGTAGTGTGAATGTAATTGATTATTCTGGCTTGGCTGAGACTGAGTGTTTTGCCCTTTGACCCATCTGACGTGTTGTTCCTCAGGAGAAGCAGCACATCTTTGTGTCCCTGAGAACATCTGCTCTTTGCCAACACACAGCATCTTACACTGAGCATCTCACACAAACCCCGCTCCACCGCCCCCCCACCACACACACACACTTGTTATTGTTTGATTAGCTTGTTTGGTTCGCTTTATTTAAACCCAGCCGATCCGAGGCGTATTTGAGTTCTTCTCCCTCATACCCTGGTGTTGTGTGGTCGTTTTTCTGTTAGAGCTCGTGAATGTGGAGTAAGTCCGGTTTTGGTGTTCCGTTTGTGTTTTTTCATCTGTGTCTGTGTCTCCACCGCTCCAGGCTCGTGCTGCCCGCTGAGAGTGGTGCTTTTTACGGACTATTGCCGCCTTGGACTCTCGTTCTCATTGGAAGACGCCTGCGGATCCGTTCTGGTTTTCCCCGCATGGGACTTTGGAGTCCGCTGCATCTGTTCCTGGTGGAGAACCCCCCCGGAGGGGCTCCTTACGTCAGATCGCCACAGCGGGGGCACGAACCCATCACGTCCTGGGTTTTGTTCCTGGTTTTTTCCCTTTTTTTTGATTGCAGTTTGGATTTTTCTTGGATTATTTTTGCCATTTAAGACTGTGTTCATTTTTTCGTTGGATATATTTGGTTGCTGTGTTTTTTTGTTGGACATTAAAACCCTGTGCCTCCACTGCGTCTTTTCCGTCCCCTCTGTTTTTTGTTTACACCACACAGCACCCAAATGACACTAGCCTTAAAATAAAACACTGCAGCATTATATTTTCTTTGTTAACTTATGGACAACTAGTGCCCACTTTGATTTACATTTGTAATTCACCATTAGTTCATTAGTCATTATTCAGCCTCATTCATTATCCTTAACCTCAACTAGCAATCATTAGAAAATTTGAACTTTAACATTCCCCTCTTTCACCTCCACTGTGTGTTTAGACTCAACACTTTCTACTGAGATGCTAAAGCTTTGACGTTGTGTTATTGTGGGAGTGTAGTTTAGTTTGACAATAGATATCCTGTTGATTTTTCATTTTCTTTGGCCATTGGACGCTTTCTGTGGTTTTCTCTTCTCTATCATTTTTACCTCACCCCTTGTTATTCTCTCTGCATCTCTTCATTTTGCAACCAGTGCCGGTACATCATGTCTTCTTCACGACAACATAATCAAGGTGTGAGACATTAATAGTCATCTGTGTGAAAAATCAGATCAGAGAGCCACAGCACTATAGATTAAACAAACTTTTCGATGTAAAGACTTTGAAATGTCAGTCAAGAATAACCGTGCGCTGTGTTCACAATGACAAATAATCACTCACTTTCACTTTCAGTTAAGATACTTGACCATTTCCTAGAGTTTAATAAATGCCAATTGCCCAATGAAGTCACGCATCAGTGTCAGTTAAATGCCCCGCATTGACGATAACATATTTAAACAGAGGCAATATCGCAGTTTCAAAAGCCCAACATCTACTGACGGATACATTTGTAAATGATGAAGTTTATACATTCATCCTAAGGTTCGATTCTATCGGTTCCAGGCATCCCTTAAAACTTCCAGACAATCAGATCTGAATCCCTAGATCTTAAACTCTCGAAACACAGTGGGCAAAAGAGGAGCACGCAGGATGTAGGGCTCAGTAAAACCCAGATTTCTAGCCTGCAGCTGCATCTTTCAGGCTGTCTGCATCGCTGCACCCGGCACAGCAGCCGACTCATTTCTCTGTGTGAGCATCACGAGAAACTGCGTATGTCAGAGAAGAGGGATAATGATCAACTTCCTGAGCTGAAGCAAAAAAAAAAGGAAAAAGAAGGAAGCCAGCGCTGAGAAAAGCTTTAGGAGCTTCAACAAAATGTGGCCTTTCTAATGTAACACTGCGATGGTAACAAAAGACTTCAAACACGGCGATCTGAACCATGCACCACGGACACGGCTGCCTCCTACAGCGCTGGCTTTGATCGTCTGATTTGAGTGGAGATGAAGAGAGGAATTAAAAAAAGCAGCGAGCTTCGTCTTCGCAGGGCCTTGGAGAGGAAGGCGGCTGGAGAGTGGGGCAGGTAATCTGCTTGCACACTGAATCATAGCTCCGGGAGCTTGCAACAGACAGAGAGAGAGAGAGAGAGAGAGAACATGAAAAAGAGATGGAGCCAGACCTCTCTGATCCAAAGAACCTGATGTTTTTTTGGAAGCGTTCCTGCTGTGATCTGGCGGTGTTCTCCTTCAACCGCACATGCAGAGATCTGGGTTTGACATGGTCTCTTATGCAGAATGCAATGCCCCATTGGAGTTCCTTTACATAGTTTGAAGGCATCAGCTTCACCACATCCTATAGAACCTCATCTGTATAAAGGCCTTTTTTGTTATTGAATTATGATTTCATTCTCTCATGAAGCAAGACTTCCCTGAGGTGCAGAACCTGTTGGCTTTTTTGGAGCCAGTCCTGCTGTGTTTTCTCTTTCCATCTCTTCATTTTTGGGATGGAAGTCTAGACGCTCGCCTCTGGACCGAGAGGTCATGAGTTCGAATACCCCCTCCAGCACTACCATCATTATGTCCTTGAATCCCTGAATTTAGCAAACCGAAGTCACCAACGGAAGATGCTAAAGAGCGTCTGCTATATGTCAAAATGTAAAGTAAAATTTGCAAATGCCATTACACCATGTCTTCTTCCTATCATGCATCAACAACGTAAGCACGCTGTCTGACATTAATAGTCGTCTGCGTGAAAAACAGCAAGATCAGAGAGCTACAGCACTATAGATTAAACAAAGCTTTTCACTTTTAAATCATCATCATCATTGTCGTGTTTTAGTGCCCAGCACTGACGTCAACATATATAACTCATCAACATCCTCTTGTGAAGCAAGACCTCTCTGATCTGCAGCAATTTCTAAAGTGTGTTTTCCTTCAGTCGGACATGTTCAGGATCTGGTTTTAACATTCTCTTTTATGCAGATTGCAGTATTCCATTGGAGTTTCTATACAGTTCATCACAGCCTGCAGGCTGAGCAATCATCAGTCCTTTCATGCATTAATTCTGATTCATTGATTCCAAAAAAGAATGCACATCGGCATCTGATGCAATAGGAATAATAGAGTATACTTAATGTATAGCCACTAGTCCTATATGTACACCAAGAGCAAACTCCAAATGAAAAAATCACACAGGGTTCTGATGAAACAGAAGTACCGCTGGGAAATAGAATATACTTAATATACAGCCACCTGTTCTATGTAGAACGCTGGTTGTTGTAATTTATCAGCTAAAATATGAGTTCTGTCTGTAATAAAAGGGAAGATTTGATTGAACTGGAGCATTTTACTGAATGATGGCGTTCGATCCAGGACACTCACACACAGCGTGTGTTTACATCATTTTTACTTCTGTTTTTGTGCACAGAATAACTATAACTATAACTAACTATAACTAGAAATAATAGTATGCGTACAGTTTCTTTAAATTAAAGGGATTATGAGTTCCTAAAAAAACAACAACGAATAAACAGCGCAAAGGTGTGCGTCAGTCTTGAAAAGTTTGAAGCATTTTGATGGGTTTCAACTTAAAAAGCCTTTACACAACTTGCTGGACTATGAAACTTTGGGAGATAAATTTTGAAGACCTATTTAGAGTTGCCAATTAACCTATATTGCACGATTTTGGACTGTGGGAGGAAACCGGAGCCCCCCGCAGAAACCCACAGGAACATGGGGAGAGCATGCAAACTTCGCACAGAAAGGCCCTACAGCCAACCTGGGGATCAAACCCAGGACCTTCTTGCTGTGAGGCGGCAGCACTAACTGTGCCGTTCTTATATAATATCAAAAAAGAAAAATCTATATTTTCATGCTTTTTTGTTTTATCAGCCTGTATCTCAACATTAGAATGCGACTTCTAACTCACTTTGCCAGATCCGGTCTCAAATGTGTTTTAACAAAGGAAGGAAGTTTAGTGTTGGAGCATAAACAAAAATCCTTGCCAGCCATATATTGCAGGGACTAGAATAATCGTACCTGCTGCGATTATATGCCACTATATGATTGTAAGATACCTTTCTTCCGTCATAAAACTACAGTGAATGCAAGCTCCAGCCTCAACACCAGAAGCACACACTAACAGAAGCAACCTGCACACTCACACTTCACATACAAGACATTTCCTGGACAATAGCTGACCCATAACTAACCTGCGATCCTTCACACACCAGCCCAATCTTTGCCTAAGGGCAAGACAAACCACACAGCACAGGAAAATTCTCTGTCTTAAAAGATATGAGCTTTGGCTGTGTATTTCACATACTCAAGATGCCCGATCCGGCCCCTAAAGGCCAGGTCTAAGCCCAAAATAGTCGGCAGAACAAAATGGGAAACTGGGCAAATTTGTGTTTTTCGGGAGAAACACTTGTTTTCCTGTTGCTGAGGCATTTGCCTCAAGTCCAACAAGTCGATCAGGATGATATCAGTACAAGCATTTTGTGCCAGCTTACCCTGTGTGAAGGTTAAAAAATAAGAGCGGCGGTAGCGCCATAAAAACCTCTGCCACTCCATCGTTCTCCTCCCTCTCCCGTCTAATGTACCTGTTCCTGCAGGTGCCCGTATCTCTCAGCCAAGCGTCCGGGTGGCTGTACCGTTTTCCGCTCCACGTCCCCGTAAATGCGGCGCAGCGAGTTGGGGACGTTACCATAGTAACCAGCCCTCGCCCGCGAGATTTGGACCCAGAGAAGAAGCAGTTTTTCGGGAATGAGCTTTTGTATGCAGTAAATAAAAATGAAGCTTTGCAGAAAGTATTCAGCCGTTATGAAAATAGCGGCCGGCTGCAAATCTCGCTTTATTGCCTCGCCGGCTTTATCGTTTATCATTTACAATTACCTCTAACAAACTGCCCATTCTGCACTAATTCAACACCCACAGCCGCGCGGCCACCGTGCTCAACTGTGCGGCATATTAATGCTACGATTACCGCCTTTTCAATTGAAATCAATTTGCCGCTTCGTTGTCATACATGAAGGGTGCCTACGGAGATTTGACATGATACAGACATCCACAAGTGCACACACCCCCTCACAAGGAAACACATGCTTGTTTAGACGCAGATTCTTCTGACCATTCAGTGGTGGCCAGTCAAGTGGCTTCCAGTCAATTACAACGCAACAAAAGCTCAATTAGCTAGGGAGCTGCCGTTCATTTCCTGTCGGAGCGTGTTGGTGCTGTCTTTCAGTAAGTTGGATGAAGGAGGAGTTAAACAGTAACAAGACAAATTTGGTCCTTACCAGGTTGGCCAGTATGTAGTGATAACTCTTGACGTTTTTGCCCAGTTCAACAATCTAAAAGAAGGAAGAGAGGAAGAAAGACTTTAGTAAGGATTTTGCAGCAAGCAAGTTAGAGATGTTACACTGTAACAAATGGCTAATAAGTCGTGTTAACATACTTCTGTCATTTACTTCAACTTAAAACAACACAATTTTCAAGAATGTTGAAATTATGTTCAAGAATGAATGTATTAATACATATTAACATGTCATAATAGAACTATATGTGCTGAAATGTGCATGAGTGAAAAAGAAATATATTGTGGTTCTTTACAATAATATACAACATCTTAGAGATAAGGTTCATGTAGAATGTGCATTTGATTTTAATTGAAACTTTAAAGGTCCCATATTATGAATAAAATCACTTTTTCTGTTCTTTGGACAGCTCTTTGGGTCTGTGCTGCCTCTACACACTGTAAGTTTGCTAAAAAATGGTCAAATGTGTTCGTATTAATTTACAAAAGTCAGAATCATGTGCTTAAATGAGCCGTTTAGATTTCTCCCCTGCTTCTACATCACAGTAGGGGACATTTGAATAACTCCACCCTGCTATCTGAGAAGCTCCGCCCACCAGGTAGAACTGCTAGTGCTTCCTGATCCGCCATGTTTTCTTGCAAGCGCTAGTGTAGGAATCACAATGAAGAAGTCTACCGGCGGAGTGTTGTGTTGAACATGTGTGGCTGTATGGATGTACAGGTAACTACTTCAGAGACATGTTTACTGGAGCTCATAGACCTACTTTAACTTGTTGAAAAAATGTATAATATGGGACCTTTCATTCAGAAATTTATTACATTACACCTGGCAGGTTTTTTAATCCAAAGCGACCTTCAACAGGGAAAAAACATTGAAGCTTGAAGTTTGGGAGAGCTAGCAGAGGATACTAAGCGCTAAGTTCTAAGTGTAGGAGGTTGGTATCCTCAGTAAGTTCAGTCAGAGAGGAGGTGCTCTTTAAAAAGATGACTCTTCAGGAGGCTCTTGAAGACAGAGAAGGATGCACATGTTCTGGTGGTCCTGGGCAGCTCATTCCACCAGTGGGGAACCACAAAGAACAGTTTGGACTTGGTGTGCTTTGTGTGTAGGGTTGGCACAGCCAGACGTTTTCAGTGGTTTTACATTCTGCTGGGATTCAAATCCCCAATCTTACGGTCATTAACACAAGGTTTTAGTTTATCAGACTACTTAACCACCACCGACCATCCCACCCTTTGTGTTGTGTGTTATATTTTAATATCTCCTGTTTGTCCTTGTTGTGAGAGCGGGACCCCGTTAGCCGGACCTCGATCTTGTAACCTGCAGCAACAGACTCCATCTGAACGCTCCAAAATTGCAGTTTAAGTTGAGTCATCTGTGCCTGTGGTGAATCTGGGGATATTTGGAACCCCTTGGAACAGGGAGTAAAACTAGTGTAAAATGTCTGTTGGAGAATGGAAATGTCCGCTGCTTTCTTATTTAAATGAGTGATTATTTGTCACCGTGAACACACCACAGCAAAGCACATAGTGCACCACCACGAAATGTGACCTCTGCATTTGACCCATCCATGAAGGAGCAGTGGGCAGCGCCCGGGGAGCAGTGCTTGTGGACAGTAGCTTGCTCGCAGGTACCTCAGTGGTACCTTAAGCGATCCTCTGATCACAGTACCAACTGCCCCACAGGCAGCAGTGCCTTCTTTCCAGCATGCCATCTGGATGTCAGTCAATGCAAGATGGCCGCCAAGTACATTATGGATTTATTACATGTGGTATAGTGCACATATAATAATTTGAAGTGTCTAATCAACTTAGGTTTAAGAGTTAAGAGCAGATTAATTCATAATTTCTTTGGATACGTGTTCACTGGATGTTGTTGTCTTTTTCAACATATGCAAACAGTTCGCTCCGAGTCCACCGATCTGATCATGTAAGCAAGAAAACCCAAATCAGATATGAACGCTCCATTCTACTCACTTAATGCAGCTGAGGTTAGACCACTGCAGGTTATTTGGGGTGGGAGGAGCAGTGGGAGGAGGAATGGAAAGCGATCTCACTGGGAGTCCGCTAAAAGCAGCGATAAAGCATACTGCCCTTCATCAGAGCACAAACATTAATTAATAAAAATGTTGGTTCGCACTTAAAAATAATACTCAACGCAGTTCATTCTTGTTTGTTGCATGTTGTAGTCGCTGACCATTTGAGAAGCTTCTTCTAAGGCATTTTTAAAAATCCTTTTTACGCCTAGTGCTAAGCATAACATTCTGTAACATTCTTACAGGTTACAGCGGTGTGTGTTAATTTTACCAGAGGAGGGCTGAAATGATGGAGGAGCTTTGAGGCAGGCTGTCATCCGGCTTTTTGGAAAGGGATCGCCATGTCAGCGAAGCCTCAGTTTGCACAGAGAGCATCAGGCATCAGTGGTGCAAAACAATGACTCATGCAGACGGAGGAGGGAAACATTAACACTCCCAATCCCTCAATCTGCAACATTTGTTACACTGAAGCTCTTTCTGCGCCGCAGAGAGAGTCAAGCCACGATCTGGGAGAACGTGTGAGTGCACGTGGGTACGGGTGTGGGAGTGTATGAGGACAGCGAGAGAGAGCGAGAGAGAGGGAAGAAGAAGAGAGAAAGCAAGAGAGAGAGGACGAGACTGAGAGAGAGAGAGAGAGAGAGAGAGAGAGAAAGAGAGCATAAGTGTAATAAAATGTTTGTGTTTCTGTAAATATTGGCCTGTAGGGATTTCTGTGGATGGATAGATGGATGGATGGACAGAGAGCTAGATAGAAAAGGAAAAAATCCAACTGTAAGTATGTGAGTAAAAAGGACAGAATCTGTTTTTGAGAGTATACACGTAGCTAGCTAGCTACATAGCTAGCTACATAGTTAGCTAGATCGCTAGCCAGCAAGCTAGCTAGACAGCTAGATAGATAAAGTGAGAATCTGACTGTGAGAATGTGTAAAAAAGACAGAATGTGTGTATGTGAAAGAGTATTCAAATGAAAAACAAGACCTTGCATGTGTACATGAAAGGAACTAAATGTCTCTGAGTCTGTGAGACATAAACTGTGAGAGAGAAAGAAAGAGTGTGTGTGTGAGAGAGAGTTTGGACGTGCTTGTGTGAGAGAGGCTGCAAGATGAAGAGAGGGACAGACAGAGAGAGAAAGAGAGAGAGTGTGTACAGTCATGAATGCTCTAGATCTTGGTCCCGCTAACTCATTCTTGTCTCCAACCCTGAAGCAGTGAGAGCAGACGTTAGCTCGCGGCCGTGACAGACAGTGGCATTAGTTATTAAGTGTGACCCCAGTACGAGCCTCATCGTCCCCTGCAGGGCAGCTCTGGGCCACCAAAACTACTGGCCGCTGCCCAATTTGCCTCAGAGCACAAGGAACGGCAGCCCTCCTAATGCTAGCATGACCTTGTTGGGCTGCTATTCTGCCATCAGCACATTCCACAAATCTCCAGTTTGATTACAGAACAGATGATACTTCAGCTAGAACTAAAACAACAAACAAAAATAACAACCATTAAGTAAGAATCTTGATGCAGCTGTGCGACTAATCTTCAATGTTTCTAAATTCTCACATATCAAACCTCTACTGCAGAATCAGCCCTGGCTTACATTTACACTTACAGCATTTAGCAGACGCTCTTATCCAGCACAACTTCCATTTCCTAATTTCAGGGACAGTTTCCCTGAGAGCAATTTGGGGTTAAGGGTTTTGTTCAGGCACCCAGTCATGGTAGTGCTGGAGGTAGGATTTGAACAGACAACCTATTGGTCCAGAGGGGAGTAATGTAACCACTAGACGACCGCCAGCCCAGGCTTCCTGAGACACTTGGTAGCGTAACAGTTCAGGAGTTGGCCCTGTGATCGGTTCAAGTCCCGGTCCGGTAAAGGTAACACTGAGGTACCCATGAGCAAGGCACCGACTTAAAGCACTGTTCCACTGGTTTCTCATGGATGGGCCAAATGCAGAGGTCAAATTTCATTGTGGTGACCTGTGTTCTATGCTGTGTTCACAATGGTAAACAATCACTCACTGTAATTCCTGTGCTTGTGGTCATTTCTGCTCATTTCTTGAACTTCAAAACCTAAAACCTTTCTACCCAAAAGAAGTAGCAGACAAGCAGAACTCTCAGTCCTGGCTCCGCAGGAATGGGGAAATGAACTTTGTTGCTATCAGAATTCCTGAGTCCCCTGCTGTCTTCAAATGTCGTCTGAGGACCCACCTTTTGGAGGAGCACCAAGAAGAACAACTACAAGCTTTCTTTAAACTTCTTTAAGGTTTGTTAAGGTGTGTAGCTTAGCTGGCTGTAACTTAGTTGAACAGCAGTTGTCTAGCTTTACAGGTCTGAAGGACAGATGCAGACTACAAAGCACTGATGTACATCGCTCTGGATAAGAGTGTCTGCCAAATGCTGTAAACGTAAATGAAAAAAACCAAACAGCTTTTCTGTTCTTTGCTCCATTGAGTCACGAGTGCAGCGTGATGGATGATGGGCGCGAAGGCTCAGAATCGCATTGGGAGAAGAGAGCGCCGCAAACCACTCATAATAACCTTAACTGTGGACAGTAGGCCATCAATAACAGGGTGGAGAGCCTCGATCGGCCGCACATGCTGGGCCACGGAGGAGGGAGACGAGGAAAAGCCTGGCGAAAATGCGAGTCATCGTTAATTACAGCTGCGGGAAGCTCGCTCTTCTTTCTCACACGGGTGGAAGAGATGGAGAGAAGCGTGGCACATTGACGCTGCCAGCTGTGAATATCACACTCAGCTCGTTTATCTCTCTTCTGTCTGTCGTTGTTGGTGTGTGAGAGCGTAGCCTCATTCTAGTCAGACCTCGATCCCGTAACCGGCAGGCACAGGCCCCCGTCGGAACGCTCCAAAATTGCAGTTTAAGTTGAGTCATCTGGACCTGCGGTGCACCAGAGGATATTTTCATCGCACGCCCTCTTGGAACAGGGCGCGAGTGACTAACATGGCAAAGTTGCCCCTTAGTAAAAAGGTGTCAAAATGGCTTTTAAAAAAGAAGCAGCAAAGTCACGAGAAAGGGAGACTTACCAGAGGCAGAGGAACTGCTTACCTTTTTCAGGATGGAGGTGAGGCGCTCCAGCTCGCAGTCGATGATGATCTGACCTTCCTTCCTCTTGTCCAGGTCCTGGAAGACCTTGAGGAAGGATGGCTCCGTCATGGTCTCTACGTTCACCGAGGTCACCAGCCAGTTCCGCTCCGCCGCTGTGTCCAGAACCTTCTGCAGAACCGTCAGTCCTGTGCCAGAAGGAAAAGGGTAGTGGATCTTTAGAAAGTGCAAGGTGAAAAGCGCGGCATGCAATGAAATTCAACGGCATCTCTTTCAAGGTCATAACTGTATTTCAACTGACATAACTATATCAACTTCGTACAGCAAAGGTAACCCAGACATTTCTTGGTATTTTTGGCAACAGACAATATCTGTGATGTACAAGTCACCATTGATGTCTTAACAGCACAAAAAGCTAAAAATTGGACCTTTTGGTACAAAATTGTACCTTCAGTGACAGACTACATTTGAATGTTCAGAGGTCGAAGGTACCTATTGTTCCTCAGACAAGATGTCCCACCCTAGTGGGAAGATGTTACATTTTTTCTGAGAGTGAAGAAGGTCTCTTCTCCTCGAGTAACCCCCAAAGGCATTTCCCATGATTCTAACTCCATATGTCCTGAACACACAGTACAACGATTGGCAAAACTGCCTCAGATCTACTACACAGAACTCTGGAAAAGGGCTGAGAGTCTGCTGCAGGGAGAAAATCTGGGGGGCTGATTAGTGAGGCCATTGATTCAAGCATGAGATTTGCGGGCATAGAGATGAGCCACATTCAGACAGTACCAGACCAATCAGTTCCCTTCTCAGAATGGCCACAATTATTCTGCACAGCTAAAAATGCTCTCGGCTGTGTCGACACGTCTGCCAGAACTGCCAACTGATTAGCCACTGATTGCTTTAAGAGCAAGAGTACAGCAGTCAGCAAACATTTCTGACATTTATGTAAGAAGCACTGAGAACCAATACTGTCAATGGTTGTTCCTATTTCAGCCCATAGGTAAAGAGACCTCATTGCGTACAAATGGAGGGCTCGTGACTGTGCCATGCTCAGCTCAGAGTATATGTGAAGAATTTTAGTGGTTTTACCTCCAGAATTGTGCTTAAATTGAGCAAGGTTCTGACTCGTATTAGAATTTCAAGCCTTACTTTGTGAAGCCATTATAGCTATAATGTTAACTAATATTTCAGGACTGCGGACAGCAGTTTACACCATTTTATCTACTACAAGAAAGTGTTTGACAGTTTGCATGTGTGTGGCACTACTGTAGTAGGAAGATGAATTTAGGTTAACTGTGTTCAGTAAAGAAAACACACAAAACTTCACTTTGAAGGAGTGATTTTTGTTTTTGTGGGCGGCACAGTGGCGCAGTGGTTAGCGCTGCCGCCTTGCAGTGAGAGGGTCCCTGGTGCGATCCCCGGGTCAGCCGTAGGGCCTTTCTGTGTGGAGTTTGCATGCTTTCTCCGCGTTCGCGTGGGTTTCCTCCTGGTGCTCCGGTTTTCTCCCACAATCCAAAAGCATACGTTGTAGGTTAATTGGCAACTAGATAGTGGGGAATGTGAGTGAATAAATGAGAGAGTAAAACAGTGAGTGAATGACATCCCAAATAATGCTAATCTTAAATTTGGTCTGAAACTGCAGCAGTACTGCAGTTTCGGGACCTACATAGGTATAGGTATTCCACAGCTTATGATTCTACTCTGTGTGCACCTAGAGACAGAGACGTGTTCTAAACCGAGCATTTCTCTCATCATATGGATTTTCGTCCCTGACCATAAGACTTGTTGTAATAAAAGCATTATGAAAAATGTAATTGAGTAAATAGTAGATTACTTACACAAATATTTACTTGTGTAAGAGTAAAAAATTACAGCTTAGAAAAAAAGGAATACAGAGAGTATGCGTTCCGCGTTACTTGTGACATGTTTGTATCCACCCCTGAATCTGTTTCTATAGATATTTCTCAATACTAACACCCTCTATAGTTATTATAAATGCCTATAAATGTTATCAACACTTTTTAGAAGTTCTAATAACAGACTGTGTGTAAAATTAAAGTAACTTGTTATGTGGGAGAGTTTGCTATTTTTGATGTAGTCACAGACACATACTTCATAAAACATGCCCTTTCAGAACAGCAATGTGTGTATGTGTGTGTGATTCACAAACTGATTCATTTCCAAGCCAGGAACTACAAAAAGAAACAAACTCAGAGCTCCGTTTTTACCCACAGAGTCAACAGAGCCGTCACCAAGCTGGCGGGGAGAGAGAGAGGGAGGGAGAGAGAGAGAGAGAGAGAGTAAAGTTATCGCCTTCCTCCAAGTGCTTACACGCCACGCTGAGTGAGGACTACTGGGAGACATTAATAAGCCTCAGTGGGCATTTATAGTGGGATTGTTTATGAAAGGTTTAATGGACTTTTCAAGATTGTTTTATGTTTGGAACGGCACCCAAAATAAAAGGAAAGTGTACTTGAATTTTACAGCCTTTGTTTAACGCAGAAGCAGGAACAGCTGTTGCCAGGGCCCACATTAAAAACCACAAGCAGGGGCGAGAAAACATCAGCTATAATTTATTATACCACTCACAATCCCTCCAGTGTACGCAGGAGTAAATGTCTCATTTAATGGTAGGCAAACACCATGGAAAGGGACCACCATGTGGAGAGAGAACAGTCCGGCCATGTTCGAAACACACTGACCTTACACTAACGGCTGCCGAGGTGATTTAAAAAGAAAAAGCATTAATTAGGTAATTCAACAGCAATCTTGATTTTAATTAAAGTTGAAAGACATGAGATAAAATTTGAGCTAAACGCTTAACTAATAACTAATTATAATGAGTTCTAATGATTTTTGTCTGATTGGAAGCTTCTTGCTGTGAACTCTACTACAATCAGTGGTTGTTGTGCACGAGTGTTTTCACACTGAGAAATACAACTAGAAACCAACTTTAAGACCCGACTGAAACTCAGCAGTTAAGCCCTGAACGTACCTGAAAATGAGTAACATGCAGAGATTGTGGTTGTCTGAAATAATTCAAGTCATCTCAGCCTCCATGCTGAGTTCAGTGTGAAATTATGAGTATCCTTGTACTGCACTTTTAGTTTCACTTCAGGCAGTGGCTGCAAATGATGCTCCAAATATGATAATTCAGCACTTATGTTCAGTATAAAGTGAACATAACAATACTCCCCTACAAAACACCATGTAGACAAGTCGGATCCATACGAAATGCTTTTAGGCAATTATTCTATAGAGTCCATTTTCAAAAGCCAGTTTCAATTTGAAGCACCTTGCATTCTACGATTTCATGGTCTGGCCTTATTCCTGTTCATCTCATTGTGTAAATGACTGAGGCTGTTAGTGAGAGTGATCTCATATGCAGAACTCCAACCATGTACACTTAAAAGACATTTACTCCTGAAAAATAGTTCTGCTGTGCAGTCAGACAGTAAAGCACAGGTGGAGATGTTCCACTTACTTATTTACTGTAAGTTCGATCATGTCAGGGTCCACTGGAGTACCTTTTGATATAAGGGAAGTGAAGCAGGGTCAGGGTTACTGGAAGAGTAACATTAATAATAATCAGGCATTGGAGTTAGTTGCTAGACTGCTGGTTTAAAATTGAAACTGCTAAATATTTGTGTCTTTGCTTGGAGTACTAAGAGTACCAAGTTGAACACGTAGCCAGAATGCTGAAGGCGAGTCATTTGGCACACACCAAAATACTTTGGATGGCATTGGTCTAGTGCAGGAGTGGACAATAAATTTTCCTATGGGGCCACATGATAAACTTGGATTGACATGGAGAGCCGAACCAATAGACTGTAATTAACTCTGCTCAACAGAACTTATTTTAAAACAGACAATTGTCTAGTTTTGATTAGCTCCTAGTGTTAATAGTAGATGTTACGGTTAAGCTATGAATGTGCAGAGCAGGGCATATTATGTCTTTACATAATTTTATTTTTGATAATACATTCTTTTAACAACAAAAGCAATATTGAAATATCTACATTTTTGCTTTTTTTCACCTTCAAAATAAAAGCAATGCAGTTGTATGGTGTGCATAAAGTACACTCATGTTTTATTTTTATGTTTAATTAGTAATTTCACACTGGCTGTGTCCCTCGGGCCGTGCAATGCCCAGGTCTGGTCTAGTGTTAGAAAAACTTGCCAATGCGCCACAAAGTTCCTCTTTTGGGCTGTTATACAACACATGTTTTTGGGGCCAGCTGGTAGCGTAACGGTTAGGGAGTTGGTCCAGTGATCAGAGGATTGCCAGTTCATGTCCCGGTCCGGTAAAGGTGCCACTGAGGTACTCATGAGTAAGGTAGACCATGGCATCGATATTGATAAAATCTTGTGAATTCCCACCCCTATTTTTTTTTTTATTTGTAACCGGACAATTTTAATACTATTCCACTCACACTCTACTGTTCCACATCAGTACCAGGAAGCCAACACAAAACATTCTAACAGTTATCTTTGAGGCTTTTTATTCGAAGTAAATGAATCTTATCCTAGTCCTCAACACCCACCACGTATCATATCAAGCAAACAACAAATCCACCCTCACGTAAAACAGATAAAAGGAGAAATCACTCGGCCAAGCACCTTATGCTGCATCAAGTTAACATGCTGCCTCTGATACTAGACCTTGAAAACCCTTGCGTTATCCTATATGACAGATCATCTCGAACACGGCCGCAGTCAATGTTGTATGTGGTGGTAGATTCACATCAGTCACACACGCACACACACACACACACTCTCAAGCAACGCACAGGCCTCTACACAAACAAGCATTTCCTTAAAAGGCTTAAAATAACCCCATGGACACCGTGGTGCAGTATCTAGGCAACAGGAGGCCGGTAATATGGATTTCTGCAATAAGGTTGCACTTCGTCACGTCACAGAGAGTTAACGCACTCGCGGCTCTGACCCTCAGCTTGTAAGGTTCCACCAGATAAAAACCTGCACCAAAACCCCGGTCAACATTACAGACCCGAATCCATTGTGGACGCTGGACAATGCAAGAGGGTTGAGAAAAGAAAAGAGAGAGAGAGCGAGGGCAAAAGAGAGAGGAGAAAAAGACCAGTGAGCGAAAGACAACTATATATAAAAAAGACAGAAAGACACAGAAAAAGAAAAATTAATAGAGAGATATCAGAGAGGAAATCTGAAAAAGACAGAGAGCAATGGAAAGAGATAAAGATCTCAACAGAGATAAAAGAAAGGGAGGGTGGGAGTGGAAAAAAAAGAAAGACAGACAGATATCTTCTTTATCGGGATTCCTCCCTCCCTCTTGCAGTGTGCCGATCGCATCCCGCTCCAGTCATGCTCCGGAGAGCTGAAGGTCCATGACAGATGGCAGCATTATGGGGCTGCCGCAGCCCACTGGCTACAGGGAGACGTGTGTGTCTGTGTGTGTGAGTGTGTGTGATTGGGGCGGCAGTGCTACACCTGCTGCTGACAGGTGTGTCCAACTACACCTGGATGAAGAAGAGCAGAACAGACCTTCCTGCTACTTTTCTAGGACAGGTGGAGGTTTTCTCTGTGTAGGGAAAACCAGATAATGGAGGAGTGCTGTAGCTTTGTTGTGGGCCTCGTGTCAGCCACAGGCATGACAAAAAAACAGATGTTATTCATAGACACTTAAAGATCGTGAGTTTTGAGCCTGCGGCTGGGATTAGGATTAGGGTTTGTGCTCGGCGAGATGCCTCACTTTGGCACTTTGTATTTTGGCACCGCTAATATCGTTTTCACCAAAAAGCAACACAACAGAGTAAAAAAGAAGTGCACAAACAGGGAAGCGGAGTGGACAGACATACACACCCCGTCACACTGTCTCAAGAACACATGTGGTACACACACACACACACAAAAGCACTTCCTGTTATCAAGTACATTTGTGCAAGGTGTGCTCCATCCTCCGACTCCATTTCATAGCGTTGTGATGCCAGTTCTGCGAATTCCGCACCAAATGGATATAGAAGTGTTTCCACCAGCACTAACCCTTATTCATAGTACAGAGCCATAGGATGTCTCCATAATAAAAACAACAAAATAAAATGGTTGCTTTTGGTGCAGAAGACAGCAGAAATTTTTCTTTACACTCAAAAAAAAAAAAACAGAATTGATAAGAGGATTGATAAGGAATTGGAATGATAGACAGAATCGACAATGGCATTGATATTGATAAAATCTTATCAATTCCCACTCACACACCAGTCCCTGTAGCAGACCAGTTTTAAAAGAATGCTTTGCTTATTCAGTCACACAGAGACCAATGTGTGAATCATACAAGTATAACAAAGCATCTCACACATATGAACCAGTGATTGTACCCATTTTTTGATTTAATCTACTCTATAGCCCAGAGATAAGACATAAAGATAGTATTTTGTGATTCTTAAAAAGCTATTAGCTGACAACTGGCATATTCTGACATGTTGTATGGTTTTTATTACTATGGCCAGGGATGCACTGATCCAACTTAATCTGTCTCAGTACAGATAAATATATATACTGCTGCGCAAAAGCCTTGAGCCACTCCTCATTTCCTAATATTTTTCTAGGAAAACCAGGCAACAGTAACAGTGATTCATTGCCACGTGCAAACATACATGTAGATGCTAAAAAAGAAAATCCATTAAAAACACATGAAAGTGTGGCTCTTTGAAAACAAAATATGAAGAAATACGGGATGGATAATGTTTTGTATAGTATTTTATATAATCATTAATTATTAAAACTATAAATAATTGAGCAAGAACAACTTAAACTAAAAAGCTCCTAATCTTAAACCAATTTAAAAATGTAATTCAATCTGGTTAATCTATTGGTCAGTGTGATGATCGCCCCTGCAATCCCCCCGTCGACCACCAGATGGAAACATATCTTCTCTCCCCTGTTCTTGTTTGGTTTAATTGCCCTAATCCATTTCAGCTGCCACTGGTTACCTCGTTCAGCTTGATTGTCAGTTTACTTTGATCATTGGCTGGGTAGCTGTGTGAATAATCAGTTTAGGGGTTGTCATTGTCTTTACCTGCTCCTTGTATAGTTTCTTATTTAAGCCATGCTTTCCTTCTTTGCTTTTGTCTGATGACCCTTGTACAAGGGGAAGTTCCATCATGCTGTCAGTTAAGGCAATGTGTTTAGTGGTTTTATGTTTCTCTGAGCACAGGACTGAGCTTGGTGGTTCTTTTATGCACTTTTCTTAAAAAAAAAAAAAAGCCAATATCAGTTTACTTCATCTTTTCACAACCCTCATGCTAACAGTCAAGATTTAAAAATCAGCATGAAAAGGAAGGACAATATGTAACCATGAAATCATAAGCTTGTGCACACAAAGTAAATCCCAGTTGACACAAGCAGTAGAAACAAGTAATGCAATATGTTTATTGGCACCACAGATCGACCTTTACCGATGCAACATGTTGGTTAAAGATACTTTTAAACAGTAGCTTTTCAAGTTACAAGCTATCTAGGATTAAAAAGGGGTTAACTACCTCAAAGCTATTTCACCAAGTACTTACTGTTTGTGATATTCCTAAAGTGTGATTTTGTTGGATACAAATAAATTAAGAATGTGAAAGAAGATAAAGTCTTTTTTAATGTGATGACAAATCATTGCTTGGGATAAAGTGGTTTGGGCAATGAATGAATGAATGAATGTTAAATCACAATAAGGTTTCAATGCCGTTTTGCAGGTTGAGAGTGTTTTGATTTTCTGTTTACATTCAAGTAACACTCAAACATGTAGGTGCTGTCCGTACTGTCTTTCTGAGTCATACATGTTGATAGACATGGCCACAGATTCTTGCTTCCATCTTCCCCAAGGTGGACTCCATCCCCCCAACTCCATTTTGCAGCTGCCAAGAGCTCCCTGTTGCCCTGTTATACTGTTAAGCAGTGTAACACTGTTACGTTACGTGTTCTGTGAATTCAACACCAGTCAGACACACCTGACTGCTCTCATACCTGTCTTTGCAGGAGAGAAAAACAGTCGTATTTTTATAGTTTCGCTACGCTACATCTGTTTTTATTTTAATTACTGAAAAATCTGCAGCATTTTTAAAGTCGCTACGGATAAGCTACTGACAATATAGTTACGTTTAGTTAGTACTTCACTAACTGTGACCACACAAAATCCAGCTCTTTGGGTGAGTATCAGACTGATATCAGGATTCGATTTGTGTCCGTAATTGTTGTGGGAAACATTTTCTTTCTCAGTGATCATAAAACACGGGGCACAACACAGACAGACACAAGGCTGAGTCACACTCACTGCAATCAAACCTCTTTGCCAAGACAGTGAGGAAAACTGCCACATCAAAGCCATGAAATTGTCTATTTAATGCAGTGCAACATCAGTGACAACACAGGACGTGACTGTGTCCCAGTGCTCACCTGAGTCGGAGCTGTACATGTAGACGAACTTGCTCCACTTGTAGTGCTCGATGACGCCCACCAGAGCGTCTTGCAACTCGGGCCGCAGCTGGATGACGAACTGGTTGGACGTCTCGATGGGGAAGCTGGGTGTGACGAAGCAGACATGCAGTGCGCCACAGAACGACATCAGCATGTTCACCGTCTTCCTGTCGTATATGCCGATGATGGCGTACACTCCTTTGGCGAACTGCGAGCAGACTGCAACAGAAAGAGGGAACACGAATACATCATAAAAGATTAAGCCTTTGAGAATAATTTGATTTCATGTAACATTTAATGTTCATTTTAAATAGACAAAAATCACATTTTTATCATTGCGTCTGTAGTGATAAGAAAAGTATGGAATAAAGCCAAATCTTCATAGATTTTAATGATAAACTGTTTTAAAGACAAATATGAACAATAATATATACAGTTTTGTTTTTTAAATAAGAATAACACACAGGGCTTAAGGTACTGTAACTGAGTAACAGCACTTCTATTTACTGAACTGTAAGTATCTCCAATATTAGCGACTTTCACTCTCCAGTTGACCACAATTCATTTATTCATTCATTATCTCAACCGCTTAATCCCAACTGGGGTTGCGGGGGGGCCAGAGCCTAACCCAAGAACTTGTGGGCGCAAGGCAGGGAACAACCCTGGGCAGGCGCCAACACACCGCAGGGCACACACACACTCACAATCAATCAACGGGACCAATTTTTAGAGTCGCCAATCCTATAGCACCTGGAGAAAACCCACGAGAACACGGGGAGAGCACGCAAACTCCACACAGAAAAGCCCTTCGGACGTCCCCAGGGTTCAAACCCAGGACCTTCTCACTGCGAGGTGTTAGCGCTAACCACTGCACCACCGTGCCACCTTGACCACAATTATAATGTGAGGTGAAATGGCTGATATTGGCACCTGCCACTATAAAAGTTGACAGGTGTCACTATCAGCTATTTAAATCACTGACAGCACAAAATAATATCAATGGAATTTATACAACATGCCCAAGAGTTTGAGGTGGTGGCCTTGTGGTGGCAAACTTGGAGCATAACTGGGGCAGTTGATATGATAATGGTTAGGGAGTTGGCCTGTGATTGGAGGGTCCCCGCTTTAAAGTCCCAGATGGGTAAATGTACCACTGAGGTACTCATGAGCAAGGTAGCACTGCTCCCTGGGAGCTGCACAAAACAAACACAAAAGTCATATTTCATTGTGGTGCACTGTGTTGTAGTGTATTCACAATGACAAAAAATAACTGACTTAAATTCACTTACAAATTCACTTAAATTCACTTATATACATACTATATACTTTATACTATCATCATTTAGCCCCTGAACAAGAACCTAAAGCAAAATTGGAACACAATTTAAATTCAGTGATGTTGACCGTAAGATCAGGTGTTTAAATCTCAGGAGAGCCTAAAACCACTGTTGAGTCCCTGAGCGTAACAGTTAACCCTTAGGTGCTCCAGCAAAACTATTCCTGTAACTATTCCTGAAAACGTAAGTCACTCTAAATAAAATGCCACAAATGTAAATGTAAATGTTTTTCCATCTTTAGTATTGTTAATAACAAAAACTTTATTACTTTTACTCAAATAGTTTCTAGCTCTAACTTTTTTGGAGTTCTATACACTACTGCTGAGCCGCTGTTTCCATTTTGAAACACTTCCAACAAAGCTGCTTTGGGAGCAACGCGGCTCATGACAACCCGGGCATTAATCGAGGCCATCCAAAGTGGTTGAAAGTCATTTTAATAGGCTTGAACAGGAAGGTGATAATATGGCCGTTGGATGAGTGTGAAGTGGTTGGCGCTGAGCGTTTGTGGGGGCTGGGGAGAAGTGGGGGGAGGTGTTAATCAATACGCACAGAGGAGGATTTCATTGACATTTTCCTAACAGTGGGATGCGTTTTTTCCCCCTTCTCTTTTGTCCACCTCCTCCTCTCTTTTACTCGCTCACTCTCGCTCACACCTCTCTCGGCTTCCCTTTACCTCCCCTCTCCGGTCAATATCTCCCTCCCTACCTCCCCCTGTTGAGGCAAAATGGCCACCATCTGTTTTTCAAAACTATTTCCCCCAAACCTGGTTCCCCAGCAAGCTCAAGCTCATTCATAATGCTGTGCCCGGCTCTTTGCTGCTATCTTTGCTCTGGCGGGGGGGGTTATTTTTTTGCTGTGGCCCACAACCTTCACATTTCTGTACCCGCACCAAAACAGATTGAAGTCGCAGTCTGTTCGCTGCCCAGGGCCCGGGGCCCAGCAGGTGCTGCCTGAAGGGTGCAGAAAGTGGGGGAGGGTGCAGTACAGACAGACGTCGTCGTCATCGCCACCCAAAAAAACCACCAGGCTCCGTAGCTCCACACCACATGGGCAGGACGGAGTTGGCATCCCCGCTCTGGCGTACCCTCACGTGCCTGCTTGTGGGTTCAACGCCAAGCTCGTTGTGTCCTGTGATCCATTTTAGGACCAAATTCAAACTTGGAACGAACTGAATGGAACATTAAGACGTCATGACTGTGTGCAACAAACACAGAACAATAGACTTAATCAGTGGGACAGATTGAAATAACTACCTTCGCGACGATGTGGCAGAGAAATAGTAAGCGTATTTTAAGCCCCACTTGCTGTGGCATATCAGCAGATACACACACCAACGCACACACACATATGCATGCTGACGGGCTTCTGCGTATTAAAGCCAAAGAAGACGGCACTGACAGGAGCTGCGGTGAGCTCAGAGGTAATATTGGATGTGGTCTTATCATACGGTGCTGCTTTCCTCGCAGCTGATGAGGACTCTGTGTGTAATTCTGCAGTCAGGGAAAGGAAAAAGAGAGAGAGAGAGACTAGGCCCTTGCCTCCCTCTGATTTAGCCATTGCTGAAGACATATGGCACATCAGATCAGTCACCACATATTACCATATGTCATGTGTGCTTATCTTCAATGGCCTTTAGGGTTCCTACCTTTGCCCATTTAATACAACGAACTAGAAAAAATGTTTGGTTACTAAAATATGAGGCTGCTAATGCCAGCACCACACGTTGCACGGCTGCCCAGCCCTGGGAGGAATCGATCCATGGCATATGGTCTTTAGAGCTCAGCAATGCTACTGTTAAAGCACCAGACCAGAATGCGCCTGACCACACTGCAATAGGGCTGCCATCAAATGGGGATTTGTTTGCCATCCAGGCAGAGACAGGCCAATTAATTGGTGCCCGATATTATTGGCCGATATGATTCATTTGTAGATAAACTGTCACCAATCTGGAAATTGTCACAGAATCATGAAAATGCATTGGTTATGTGGAATATAGCAACATTATGAGTGCTGTTATTGTGCAGTTTGACCACCAAAGGGCACATTACAACTTTCCAGAAAATAAATCCTCCAAACTAATCTCCAAACTAAACGGCACTGACGGCACTCATAAAATGGTTGAAGGATATATCTTATGTGGCGACTCACCTCCAGACCAAGAGTTTGTGGGTTCGAATCTTACCTCCAGGGCTGATGTCACTGGGTCCCTGAGAAAGATCCTTAACCCCTAGTTGCTCTGAGAGAAACGGTCTCTTAAATAAAGTCATGGAAGTCAGTCTGGATAAGAGCGTCTGCTAAATGTATTCCCATTTCAATTGCCATTCATTGATCTCCCCGATTACCCATTTGTCTGCAATTAGCTAATATCATAAGATAATTTCGGCATATTAATTATTCAATCAGACTCTATTCTTTGGTACAATGCTGTAGAACCCAAACCATTAATCTGTGTCCTGATAATACGAGCTAACAGTTGATGAATCAGCAGCAGTGTATGCAACAAACGATAAATTAATATAAAAAAGAAATAGAGAAATGGAGGATTAATCCTCTAGCCACGTTGACAGCATTGTCATAGTGTAGTTTGTCCATCAGAAGGCACCACGGCAACTTCAGTGTTAAATTTTGTCCATGAAGTCCACTCTTGACTCTTCATTCATTCATTCATTCATTCATTCATTCATTCATTCATTTATCTGATCTGTTTAATCCCTGAGCGGAGCCTACCCCTACGGGCGCAAGGCGGGGACCAACCCTGGGTAGGCACCAACACACCACAGGGCACACACACTCACACAATCACACTCATACTCACACTCTCCAGTCTCTAGTCTCCAATTAACTGATATTGCATGCTTTTGGACTGTGGGAGGAAACCGGAGCACCCGGAAAAAAACGACGTGAACATGGTGAGTGTCAGGAGCTGGTCTGCGCCTTAACGGAGCAGCCAGCAGGTGGCGCTGTGTCCCGTTTTGTTTCGGTTATTTTCGTGTCTGTCTCGTCTTGGCCCCACTTCCTGCGTTCGTGTTATGAGTTTATTAGCCTCACCTGTGTTCTGGTTCGGCCCCCTTGTTACTGTCTGTGTATATAAGTTCGGTTTAGTCAGTCATGTGGCGTCAGTTCACCCTCACACTCACCGCTCTCTGTGTGTGCACTACATATTTGTCTGGAACTTTGTGGAACTTGTGTAAATAAATCATCAATGTCAACTCCTGCATTTGCATCCGCTTCTCTGTGTGAGTGGAACGTGACAGTGAGAGCGCGCAAACTCCACACAGAAAGGCCCTACGCCTGACCCGGGGATTGAACCCATGACCTTTTAGCTGTGAGGCACCAGCGGTAACCACTGCAGCGACGTGCCGCTAACTCTTCATTCTTATTCATTAAATCTATGCCACAAATATAAGAGAATTTTAGTGTGTGTGTGTGTAATTAATTGCCAATATATCATTAATGGATTTTACATCCTTCAGTTCTTAAAGCCTGTGTCAGTATTAAAATTCAGTCAGGGCATAACCTTTCTCCTATCCCTTAGAACCTGGCCGATTAACCAGTGAGACGATATTATTGTCCGACATTAACTTCATTCATTCATTATCCGAACCGCTAAATCCCTAACAGGGTCACGGGGACCAGAGCCCATCCCGGGAACTATGGGTGCAAGGTGGGATCCAACCCTAGGCAGGTGCCAACACACCTCAGTGGCATTAAATTATTAGACATTTTTGTGAAATCTTTGTTTAGGTTTTATGCTTAAGAAAAAAATTATATTGGCAAATATATCATTATCTGATTTTTTTTTGTCAAGTATCGAATCAGTATCAGCCTTAAAGATTGTATATTGATCCATTTCTACTACCCACATTGAGAGCTCAGACATTTCTGTTTCTTTATAACTTCCTCTTTTACTAATCTATGCTTGGCTGCAAAGACGTTCTGCATTGACATCAGCAAATCAACACTGATACGGCCAGAACTGTGATTGCTGATACCACAATGATGTTTCTATAGCTGACTTTCATGCAAATGGGTCACTGGCAGGCTACTAAAACTATAAACATGCAAAAATACCCTGTAGAAAATCAACTCGTGGATAAACAAACCATCAGCTTGCGGAAATCAATTCAGTGCAAATGGATTAAAGATGGTGTCACTTCTGCTGCAATCTGATTGGCTCAAACCCATCTGCTTTGAGAAAACGTTAAATAGCTTGTGCCTACGGCAAGCTGATGCAGCCAAAAATGCTGATTTGCAAAGCAAACCAAAATCTAAACTGCTTTGTCAGGATACGCAAATAGAAAGAAAGGCTCTTAGACTTGCAGGGGACTTTTTTCCTTTGTATTTAAACACAGATGAATTTATTAGTAACACTCTGACATTTCCAGATGCTCCTTCTATTCACAGTTGCATTTTTCTTGAAAAGCTTGAGTACAAATGTTATTTTTATATTTCTTAGAGCATTGTGAATTAATAACTGGTTAAAATGCTCTTGAAACTTTAAAAAAATGACATTACCGTTAAATGAACCACAAACCAAACCATCAGATAGCTTTCACTGAAGATGGAAAACAACAATTTTGTGACTTCTGGCCCTTATTCTCTTAGTCAGGTGTTTTCTATAATATTGTAACAACCAAATTTGCTCCAAATGTTCAGAAGTCAAGAGACCAGGGTTGTGGTGTGTGTTTGCATGTTGAAGAGCCAATGGTTCCAATTAATTCAAAACACATTCTTTGGTCCATGGTTGATTCCACAGCCTTGACTACGGTTTTGTGACTGTAGCAATCGTGGCCCTGCAATGCTTTGGGACCTGAAATGGTGTTGCATCCAGTAATATTTTAAAAAATAACAAACCAACATAAATGAATAAATTATAATGCTCCACATTTACCTAATCTGTTTTCACAAGAATTTGAGATCTGCAAACGGAGCGGCGCATTCTTGGTCAAATTTTATTACATACATTTCCTATATAATATCAGGTCAGCTGGAGCTCTCTGACAAAAAACAGTAGAAAACTATATCGTGAATATAATATATATAATATTATACAAATTCCATCTTTGAACTTTTGTAAGAACGAATGTAAAAACAAAATAAAACATTGAGGAAAAATTTTTGTTTTTGGCAGCAAAGAGATAACCATGCTGTTTTATTCTCAGGGTTGGGGAGTAACGGAATATACACTGCTTCACCGTTTCAGTATACATAATACAGCATTTTTAATAAATATCATAGCAGACGTGAACAGGGTACACTAGCTGCGGTCAAACGAAATTGGGTGCCCCTTAGCAAAACAAGTGTGCCAATAGATTTGCAGTAGAAAATGCTGTAAATCACAAAAAAACAATCTGTTATCAAAAGTCAAACAGCAACAAAATCGTTCCTAGCTTATATCTGTAAAAGGTACATTTTTTGTACCATTTACATATACGTTGCATATTCAGATTACAAATTCTGGGTAACTGTATTCCGTTACAGTTACAGTTTAAATAGATAGTAATTGAATACAGTTACATTGTTTAAAATAATGGATGACTATTATACATGACTATTTTTCGGTTTCACATGTTTATCTTCTCTCTAATAAATTACGGCAATTCCATTAAAACATCCAACCAAAGATTCTAATGAAAACATCCATTTAACTGAAGTTGCTGCAGTCACACAATGGAGGAGTCAGAACTGGAGCCAGCACAACAGAGCCAGTGCCGAAACGCATTTCTGTCTTGAAACTTCAGACAACACTTCGCATTAACCCTCCTGTTATGTTGCGGGTGAAATTGACCCATTTTATATATAAAAAATAGTTTAAAGTATTTTTTCAGTATGAAACTTGTGCTTGGCTTAATAAGGGCAATCAGCATATAAAATAAAAATGGTTCATTTCACATATGTGCAACCCCCCCTGCATGTTTATTATATTACATAGATACTGTTCAGCTCAATTTGAATTTAAAATAATCAATGACATGTAAAACTATTGTGTTTTATATGTAGGTCTTTCCTATGTACATTAAAAAAAGCTTTTAAATGCATTTTTTCATGAAAAACAAGTGAATTATCCTCATTAAACCATGATCTGTGAGAGGTAAATAACACCATTACACCAAATATTGATTGAAATGGTTAGTAATGGATTCCAATGATTATTGGAATCTTGTGGTTTCTGACACTATTGGATAATTAAACATGCCCCGGGTCAAACTGACCCATAAACATCACTGGTGTTCCTGAGAAAGCAACATAACAGAAGGGTTAAAAGAAGAAAGAGGGCGGAATATGAAGGACGTGATTGCCACATTCATACAGTGGTAAAAAGCAAGACAATGTGGAAGTAATCCAAAGTGTTCAGAATACGTTACTCACATTGAGTAATCTAACTGAATACGTTACAAATGACATTTTAGGGCATGTATTCAGCAGTGGAATACACTTTTAAAGTAACCTTCTCAACACTTTAGTCTACACCAAAAAACTCACCTTATAATGCAGCTTTTCATAATTAAGTGATCAGCAAATATCAATGGCAAGCAAGTGTTCTTGGTAGAGTGTCCAGTGTGTGCATAGTGCTCTCGCCCTGCACACTAATCCAACTGTAGCTCCTACCGAAGTGTGACGGCAGACCTCAGGCATAACTCAGCATCTCACTCTCTCTCTTCTCTCTCTCTTTTTTTTTTCTCTCTCTCTCCCTCACACACACACACACACAGACACACACATCTGCTGGCTTGTTTGGGAACGCATCGCTCAACAGGCAACACATGGCCATGTCATGAGCCCTTGTGGTGACAGGAGCAGGTTGGCCGCCCGCAGTTGTTTGTGTTAGCCCGAGAGCAGTTGGAGGGGGCTGCAACAGGAGCACTAAGGCCCTCACCATTGAGAGCGTGCCGTTACGGCTGCCAGCATCTGGCCTGGCTGGCGTTGGCGCTGGTGTTGCCACTGGCACGAGCTTCCCCCTGTCCTCGTTGCGGCATTACGGCGCAGCTCTGGTCTCCGAAACTCTAGACTGTGTTCAGCTTGCTCACGCTCGGATGTAACGAGACATGGTGGAGAGGTAATTATTAGAGCCTCTGAGCACAGTGATTAGAACTCAGCCAACCATCGAGCCTGCCAGCGCTGCCATGGCTCCCGTGGACACGCCGCGTCCAGACTCGTGCACTCTTTCGTCAGTGGGATGAATCACACTCGCTCGCGCTCTCCCTCTCTCTCTCTCTCTCTCTGTCTTTCTCCTTCTTTTCGCTTGTGTTGACCACTTGGGACGTTTTATTGTTTGTCCTGCACTTGGAAAAAAATTGTAGACATCAAGACATCTAGTGGTTTCAGATTGCAGTCTGTCCTCTTGCACTCCCTACTTCCTTTTCCCCCTCTCTCTTTCTCTCTCTCTCTCTCTCTCTCTCTCACACACACACACACATGCGGGCCTTTTTATTTCCCATTGCCTGTCTCCGGCATGAGCAACCTGGGGATTATTTGAGGCCCCAGGTGGTTTTTCATGTGCTGTTTTGTGACGCGCTGATGGAGGATAATCTGTCTGCCTCTGAATGGAGATGATTTGCGTGAGTGCAGCAGAGTGCTCCAACTCTCAAATCTTCACTGTCTCTGCACACACTCCCAAGGCTGCCACTCCCCTGACAGTTGCAGACACACACACACGCCCACACACAAACACATGCACAAACAATATCAGCATGCAAAGCTGCTCACACATACAAAAAAGATCACTCATGGGAATTTCAGCTTGTTTAGCCACACGATCAAATACACGCACACACACACACACAAAGCGAGAGAGAAAGACAGAGAGAAGCAAGACATTAAACTACTCAGCGGACCATATTGCCGCAGGCGTTTAGGTGAATATGTAGTAATAAAGGCTCAGACCCGAGCCGGAGCCGTGACCTGAGCGGACATTTCTGGGTCAGCCGTACATAATACACTGTTTCTAGTAAATATCATAGCAGACGTGAACAAGGTACACTACCTGTGGTCGAACAAAATTGTGTGTCCTTTAAAAAAACAACTACCAATAGGTTTTCAGTAGAAAATGCTGTACATCATGCAAAAAATGGATAAAATTGCTCCAAATTTTTACTGTTATCAAAAACTGCAACACAATTGCTACTAGCTTATATCTTTCTTGAGTTGAACAAAGTTGTGTGCATAAAAAAAGTGCACATTCTATTATTAGATGCGAGATGCGAGAGGTAGCGGGATTGTTGTCTGCATCCTGCTAATTGGTAGCGCAACGGGTAGGGCATTCGCCTCGTGATTTGAATGCTGGACTACTGAATAAAGGTACCATTGATTTGAATAAAGGTACCACTGAGGTACTCCTGAGCGAGCCCACTGCTCCTTCATGGATGGGTCAAAAGCAGAGGTCACATTTCGTTGTAGTGCACTGTGTGCTGTGCTGTGGTGTGTTCATAATGACAAAGTATCACACACTTTCACTTTGAATTAGATTTGCAGAAAATTTACAGCTGTCAAATATATAGCACAAAGTGATTATCTCCTATTTCAAAATGAAAACTGAGCTGTAAGATTTATTGTATGAAATCAAATTTTTCAAATTGAGCAAGAAATAATTTGGACGTCAAATCACGTAATAAAGTGACAAACTGCATTAAAATCATTTATATCAGAGGGAAGACAAATCCAGTCCTGGAGGTCCGGAGTCCTGGAGGTTTTCAGTCCTACCTGATCAGTCTCTTCTGGTGGGTATCTATCTGAGACCAGGTGAGGATGTTCTGAAATCCACATGGATGGAAAACCCCCCAGACACCGGGCCTCCTGGACCAGAGTATCCTACCCCTGATATATATTATAAAATTTTCAGAAAGTACAAGTTCTAAAGTTGAACAAAGACATGTGCCTTGAAAATTCCAAATTTTGCCAGCAAATGTACAGCTGTATAATATACAGTATATATCATAAAATCATTTTCCCATATTTTCAGCATTATCAAGAAATACTGCACACAAAACCATTTAAATTCTTATACTTATACTAAAATGCAAATTCTATCAGTAGTTTTGGTCCAAAATGCAAACCTACAGCTGAATATTTTACAGCATAAAATCATTATCACAATTTTTCAGCCTTATCAAAACAGCAAACTAACAATTCAGTGTTGAAATTGTTAATATTCCGTCTCTGCTTGTGACGCCCAGACTAAACAAGCGTTCTTTCACGTCTGCCTCTGAACAAATCACACAGATCCATGTTAAGTCTGGCCAGACAAAGGCCTCATCTGTCCGTTATCCAAATGCGGCAAATAGTTTGAGTGTGCGCCGTCATGTTTCTGCCGTGAAGCGGAATTGCCGTTGGGAGAAAGGAACGCCGCCACTCGTGTAATTTTTCTGTCATATTTGGAAGAGGTTAAATTGGCCAGTTTGACAACAACGTTGACGTGGGGAGTCACTACAGACTAACACATCAAAATGAGGCTGCAATGACGTTAAACACGATCCGAGCCATCAATCTTACCAAAAGACCACTAGACCATTTCACACATAATACAGGTTTTTACAGTCGTTTTTGCACTCGTCTCATGTGTTTACACTGTCCAACCATTTCACACTGTGAACTTTACAAACATGCAGCTGAACATATCAGTTCACTTTTTATGGAAAAGGCACTAAAACCACCAAAATACTTCACACTTCACACAGAAGTGACTTGTGCTGCCAAAACTATGCACACACTCTCTCCCATAAGACTACTTTGTCACACAAAGTACAATGAAAGAAAAACTCGAGAAATATTTCTCAGTGCTGCATTGAAAAATAAAAAATGACATCTTACAGTAGCTATTTGAATAAATAGGAATACAGTAAAGATCAAATTCAGCCATGTAATATACTGTAAAAATATACACTACTGTCACTGAAAATACATACACAAAAAACAGCAGAAAACTAGCAAAAAAACCAAAACAGTAGGCATTTGCCCACAATGTACAGTCATAACATTATGACTTCTATATTAATATTACAGTTTTTTACAACCATTTTCACACAAACACCCAAACAAATCAGCTAACATCCTGTGCAAAATGCACTAAAACGACCAAAACACTGCACACTTCACCCAAATATGACTCCTGCTGACAAGACTACAGCACACACTCTCTCCCATCAGACCCCAATCAACTTAAAGAACTGCAAAATGCGAATGTGTTGTGTATCTTATATCCACACAAGAAACAGCACAGCAAGTATATATTAAATAAAAGTATAAATATGAAACAGTAAATATTTTAATAAAACTAATACTAATATTTTAATAAAAGTAGTTAGCTATTAGTAATATACTGTAAAGGTCTACACTACTATTAATTACAATTAACAAAATACATTCCAAAAATGCCAAATAGCAAACTGTCACTATTTACAGTTATTTACACATACACAGATCAGCCATGTCTTCATGACCACCCACCTGATGTTGAGCACAACAACCTGCAGCAGCATTACAGTAACACTTTCAGCAGTTTGAACTCCAGCAGCTCGTCTAATGTCCATCAGTGCCTCAATGGTCTACTGTTTACCGGCCTCATCAATCCTGTCTTCTGCATTTGGACATAAACTTTCATAAACTTCACATGTTTTCTCTTCTCATACACCAGGGATAAATCAATTGTGCAAATATGAAATATGCTGTGTACAGACAGCAATACAGCTGCAAATAAACTGAAACTTTCAGCTAAAATCCCCACAAAGATAGTTGTACAAATTTGTGTGTGTGTGTGTGTGTGTGTGCGGTTTAGACCAACACAGTGTGACAGCTCAGTATGGGAAGACATGAGTGTGAATCAGACCAAGAGATTAAAGCTGAAATACAGATATGGGCTGGTGGACACTCATGGTGCCGTGACTATGCACACACACACACACACACACACAAATCTGTACAACTATCTTCGTGGGGACATTCCATAGACTCCCATAATGATTAGATGTATACTATTCTACAGCCAAACCTAACCCTAACCTTAACCGTGGCAAAAAATCTTTTACCTCTTTTAGTTTCTGAAATAAAACATGCATATTTTCTATAAAGTCATTTCTCCTCATGGTGACTTCTCAAATGTCCCCACAAAGCCATAAAAAATGCATAAAAGTGATTTTAAAGGACAAAAAGGCCCAAAGCAGTCCCCACAATGCATAAAAACATGATACACCAACACATGCACACATATACACACACACAACAAAATGAGCACACGCACCAGTGGACAGAGAATGCGTGTTGGAAAATAAGTCACGTGAACCCCCTGAAAAGCAGAAAAAATAACTGCGACTTCTCATATTAAGAGGCTGTGAAAGCTGTAAAACTAGGGGAAACACTACACTTATGGTTGATTTTGTTTTTATTTCATGCCTGTTTTCTTGTTGTCTGTGCACCCCTCTCGTGGTGGTCAGCCTTTAGCTTTAGGGGAAGTTGGTAGCGTAATGGTTAAAGTCCCTGACAGTGTTGGGGAGTAACGGCATACATGTACCGGCGTTACGTATTTAGAATACAAAATAAGAGTAACTGTATTCCATTACAGTTACCGTTTAAATAGGTGATAATTAGAATATAGTTACTTCGTTGAAATAAATAGATTACACGGCGGTCTTTTCCTGTTTCATATGTTAGGCTATCCCCTCTCTATCCCATCTCTAATTTTGGTAATTCCACGCATTGCCGGAAACCCAAACAAAACACGCAATAAGAGGCTCTAATGTAAGCGTCCTGTTAATGTTGGTGGCGTCAGTTACACAATGGACCCGGAGCCAGCACAACAGAGCCAGCAGTGCCCGGGCAGGAATGCATTTCTTACTCGGAAATTTTGTGTTTGCTCCTTTAGAGTAAATACATTGTCTATTCAGATTTGGGTTTAACAGCCAATTGGTACAGAACAACAAACAAGAATTTGCAGGATGTGATTGCTACATTCATGTAGTTGTAAAAAACATGACAATATATTAAGTAATCCAAAGTATTCAGATACTCACATTGAGTAACTTAACAGAATACGTTACAACTACATTTTGGGGCATGTGTTCTGTAATCTGTAGTGGAATACATTTTAAAAGTACCTTCCTAACACTGGTCCCTGACCACTAAAGGTACCACTGAGGTACTCGTGAGCAAGGTACTATTCCCAAGTGCTGCTCCCCAGGTGCTGCCAAAAAGCTGCCCACTGCTCCTTCATGGATGGATCAAATGCAGAGGCCACATTTCGTTGTGGTGCACTGTGTGCTGTGCTGTGGTGTGTTCACAATGACAAATAATCACTCACCTGATTTCACTCATTAAATTAACTTCTTACTTTCTTTTAAAAGGCTTTATTAAGTTAAGCCACTTAGCTGGCGATGACTTAGTTGAACAGCGGTTGTTGATTTAAGCCTAGCTTTATAGGTTTGAGGAACACATGTGGACTACAAAGTACTGATGAACGTCACGCTGGATAAGAACGTCTGTTAAACACTGTGAATGTAAATGTAAATCTGCTTCACATCCTGCACTAAAACCTGAGTGGGAGATGGTATCCGTTTTGAGCAGAACTGCATGCTATTAGCACCTATCGGAGGTGTGATTGGCTTTTTTGCAGGCCACCACACCTGGCCCTGGCAGCAAGAACTGGCCTGTGTGTTGCGTGCGTGACAGCAGGATTCAATAAAAGCTTATCTTCAGTTCCATGTACTGTAGTGGGGGAGAAAAATTTAAAAGCTCTTCATTCATTTGTGCCCCAACACTCTGGAGAAAAAGGAGACGCTCAAGAAGTGAGCTCAGCTGGGCTCAAATGCCCGAAATGGCCATGCAGATGTGTGTGTGTGTGTCTGTCTGTCTGTCTGTGTATCTATGTGTGTGTGAATGTGTATGTGGATATCTGTCTGTCTGTCTGACAATGTGTGTGTGCATGTGTGTCTGAAAGTCTTTCTATGTGTTTTTATGTGTATTTTTATGGGGACAACATGTAGAAATGTGTGTATGGTGACTGAAAGAGTAAGAGAATGTACAGTATGTGTGTGTGTGTGAGAGAGTGTGTGAGAGTTGAAAAAGAGAGTGAAAGAGTGAGAGTATGCATGTATGTGAGAAAGAGAGAGAATGATGAGTGAAAAAGAGTGTGAATAAGTTAGAGAGAAAGAGGGGTGTGTGTGTGTGTGTGTGTTCATGTATTTATACGCATTGTGGGGACATTTGTCCCTAAATCACTTTATCTGTTTTTGGGCTTTGTGGGACATTTGAGGAATTCCCCATGAGGGCTTGACTTTATAGAAAGGTAACATTTCACTTGAGAAACTAAAGGGTAAAGATAACTGCTTTTGGTTACTGAGGTTAAGGTTAGGGTTAGGATTAGGTGTAAATTATGTGCTTTAGTCATTATATGGGGGAGTCTATGGAAGGACCTCTAAAGTAATAAGACTGTTTGTGTGTGTGTGTGCACCCATCAGGATGGAACTCCTCTACAGAGCAGAGAATTATGGCGATGCGACCATTTAGCAGAGAGGAAAATGACATGCGTCGTGTAAATAAAATTATTTATAGAGAAAGAATTAAATAAAATGAACTTGACCTTCAAGATATACGTATATTGGTAGGGGAAACACTGAAGTGCGAGTAGTTAGTCCCCTCGACAGTTGAATAGGTGGGTCTTCAGATGGCGTTTGAAGACAGCAAGGGACTAATGTAAGACCCAGTTCTATACCTGAGGAGGAACACTGAAAAGAGCCTTGATCCTTAAACTTCCTCTTCTTTTGAGTAATTTTGGGTTCAAATGTCAGGTGAAGTCCACTTGCTCAGTTCCTCGTTTGTCTAGCAGAATGGAACGCTGCTGTCTCAGCGCCTAAATTAAACCAGCAGTAATTAAGAGAGCAGAATATATCCACTCTATTTACATGCTGCAGAGAGGATCACTCTGCTGTCGACTAAGCTATCCGTGCGCACTCACATGTCCTGCAGTCTTTGTGGGGTCAATTCCATTATATCTGTCTATACTGTACATATTTATATTTATTTTATTATATTTTAGCATATATCTGGCATTATTAATATAACGTTATACATTTATTTTAATAGTTGCCAATTTTCTAGTACTATAATTTCTGTATAAATTATTATTATTATTATTATTATTATTATTATTATATTATTATTATTATTATTATTATTATTATTATTATTATTATAAGCTTTAAAAAAGAGCTTTAACTCAATTTTCTGGTTGCTATCATTGCTATTTCTACTATACGTCTACTATAGCTGTGTATCTGGCTCCCACAATAGTGTGTGCTTACACCCACATTCCCTCACACCCACAAATGACTACGTATCCATATGCAGTGTAATCTGCAGGGGTTGGGGGGTTAAAGACTGGTTTGCCGGCGGTGCTTTAGGGAGAGCTGCCAGGAGCGAGGCATGTGTCCTCATTACCAGCGTGAGCTTCAGCTCCGGCTATGTGGGACAGTCTCTTTATGAGATCCTAATTGGGCTACTTGAGGAACTTAACGTGGCAACATGTCAAGCAGTCTTTCAGGCTAGATCGAGAAGCCAAGTCAGTATCAAACGCCTGACCTTGTTCCACTTCGGGGCTGAGCTTGCGCTTGCCACCGTCTCCTTCACCGTGTGCGTTTCAGGCTAGATATGCCGGCAACGACTCGTTTGAATAAAGCTATTAACCTATGGACTATTTTAGTGATTATCTGATTAATCCAGATGATTTGTTCTCTTATAGAGATGCTAATATTCACTCTGTAGAATGAGCCCAGATTCTAGCCTCAAAATCTCTTTACTGGCTAATTAAGGTAGCAGGTAAATGACATATGGCTATAACGATGACTGTATTTAGCAGCTACAAGGACAAATGATATGAAAAAACCTCTCATTAAAAATGCTCATTTAGTATCTGTGTGTTCTCTTCAGGGGCGTTTGGTAGTGTAACATGATTGGACTGTTAGCATATGTTAAAAATGACTACATGCACTAAACACGTATCCAGAGAAATGATGAATTACTCTGCCGTTAACTCTAAAACGTCAGCTGATTAGACACTTTGATCAAGATATACAGTAATTAGTCCACTATACCCAGTGTTGGGAAGGTTACTTTTAAAATGTATTCCACTACAGATTACAGAATACATGCCCCAAAATGTAGTTTGTAACGTATTCCGTTAAGTTACTCAATGTGAGTAACGTATTCTGAATACTTTGGATTACTTAATATATTGTCATGTTTTTTACAACTACATGAATGTAGCAATCACATCCTGCAAATTCTTGTTTGTTTTTCTCTACCAATTGGCTGTTAAGCCCAAATCTGAAGAGACAATGTATTTACTCTAAAGGAGCAAACACAAAATTTCCGAGTAAGAAATGCATTCCTGCCCGGGCACTGCTGGCTCTGTTGTGCTGGCTCCGGGTCCATTGTGTAACTGACGCCACCAACATTAACAGGACGCTTACATTAGAGCCTCTTATTGCATGTTTTGCGTGGAATTACCAAAATTAGAGAGGGGATAGAGAGGGGATAGCCTAACATATGAAACAGGAAAAGACCGCCGTGTAATCCATTTATTTCAACAAAGTAACTGTATTCTAATTATCACCTATTTAAACGGTAACTGTAACGGAATACAGTTACTCATATTTTGTATTCTAAATACTTAACGCCGGTACATGTATTCCGTTACTCCCCAACACTGACTATACCTCAAGTAATTAGTCCATTATATACTTGGCTGCCATCTTGCGTTAACTGACGCCAAGGTGACACGCTGGAAAGAAGGCACTGCTGTTTGTGGGGAAGTTGGTAGCGTAACGGTTAGGGAAGGTTGCCGGTTCAAGCCCCGAACTGATAAAGGTGCCACTGAGGTACTCTTGAGCAAGGGTACCATCCCCAAGCACTGCTCCCCAGATGCTGCCCACTGCTCCTTCATGGATGGGTCAAATGCAGAGGTCATATTTCGTTGTGATGCACTGCTGTGGTGTGTTCACAGTGGAAATTGAAACTATCCTAACCCTAACCGTTTTGTTTATGATCACATGTTGTTGTTGGTTTTTTTTTTTTAAGTCTTGGAACTCTAGAAACTTTAGACTGAAACTATTTAGCAACTGAGTCGGACTGTGCTGCTGCAACTGCATATACTGCCCTACTGTTTAATTTCCTTAACAACACCAGCTCTCGCTCACAATCTCTGTGTTCCTGTGGGTTCATAAAATTACAGAACTGTGTTTAAACAAAACATTTGAGATGTTATTTTAATAAGTAATTGTTAAACATTTACATATGAGTGTGTAATTATTAAATTGTTATAGTATCAGCAGATATTAAAATTTACAATATCGGTATCGTGTCAAACATTAAAAAGTGCTATCGTGCCATGTCTAGTTTTCATGGTTCAAATTGCGGTGGGTATTGCGGAGGCCTGATCCCCCCTGGCCAAGACCCAGACCCCCTCAAAAAAATAAAATAAAACAACAGTTTTGATGGGGTTGAAACATTCAGTATAATCTTCTGTCACTGTAAAAAATATGACAATACAAGTCCGCTTCCATTTACATCACGCAGAAACATTCTCATGTCACACGATTTCAGACAGCCCTAATGTGGACCATTCCTTAACCTCTAGAAGCAGCCAGCTTGATCATTCATTCTCATCGAGTGCTCGATCATCCGTACTGCCTGTCATGGTATTGTTTGATGTGCGTTGGTTAATGTAAGTAGAGAGCAGAAGTCTAGCTTGTTGAAAATGTGTTATTTTACAACTTTTATTTAATTGTGTTTCGTCTACAGATGCAGATAAGTTGAATTTTTCATCATTGTCTTTCACAGACTGATATAGTCAATGTTAGTTAGTCAGCTAAGATAGATACAAAGTTCTCTAGTTAAATCAGGCTTATTTTTGGTAAGATCAAATCCTCCTTTGTCATTTTCAAAGGAGATGAACTCTGTATGCTTTCATTCTCATTTTATTATGAATAAATTAAACCCTAACACGTTAAGTGTTAAGCTGGTATGCGATGTTGGAATTTCCAGACTGAGGAGGAATGATTCGTACTCTGGTTATATTGTCCGCCACAACCTAGTCACAATTTTTTAGCGCTCCCTCTAAACATCTCGGGGGAGGCTTTCAAGAAGGCTTGTGTCCTTTCAGGTAGAGCCGAGCTCCCACGTAATTTCAACCGTGTTGTCTACAGCCCCTTTTCAATCCGTTACGCAGATTTCACCCTGTCAATGGCGTTGTCAGACAAAGAATCCCCTCAGCCTTTCTCACTCTTTTTACATCCTACGTTGCTGTGTTTTACTTTATTAAAGAACACACCAGCAGCAAGAAAGCGCAGCTGTCATGTTTCTGGAGGCAGCGGCGACAGCGAGGGGAGAGCCTCCGCCACACTCTTTTGTCTCTCATTAATGTAAAGTGCTGTACGGGAGAAGAGCCACGGACGGAAACATGACAGCTCCTCTCCCATCCCCCGCGCTCACCGCCAGCGCCTCAGACTCCTGTCCTGCTGCGCCCATCAAAAACGAACTGAAAAATCTGAGCACAAAAGGTGAGCAGCTAGGAAGACCTCCGACAAATCTGACATGCTTGCCTCTGCACAGCAGATCGGGAAGTTGTTGAGTTTGTGCTGTGCCGGACACAAGGAAAGGGAATTGCACTGTTAGTTAGGGCTGAACGATATGTCGTTTTGGCATCGTCATCTCAAAATTTAATTTTATGAGAAAAGAGGATGGTTCACATTCAACAAAAAGTCTTAGAGTTAAATGTTATTTTTCAATGTTTTAAACCCTACAAATACCCTACAAAACCATTTTATAAGGGCTTTCTTTACAGATTGAGCTTTTCTTGGGAAGACAGTCCACAAGGTTTTGAAAATTCTTCCAGAAGAGCAACTGTGAGGTCAGCCACCGATGTTGGATGAGAAGGCCTGGCTCGCAGTCTCCGCTCATGATTACCTCAGTGGTACCTTTAACGGGACTTGAACCAGTGACCTTCTGATCATAGGGACAACTCCCTAACCACTACGCTACCTATCACTTCCAACATCCTTTATTTGCAGTCCTGAGAATCACTTTGTTGCTGAGGGGTTTAAATGCACGGCTGGAAACTGTGAGCTGGGTCTTAAATCAGGGCTGGCTGGCAGTGGTGGTGTGTTGATGTGTGTTGTTGTGTGTGTGTGTGCTTGGGGTAATCCCAGCCTGGCTCACCGACTCTCCAGCTTTCCTGCCTGCGGTGCCGAGGCCCTCAGCTAGAGTGGCGCTCGAGGAAAAGGCTTAAAACCTGCCGTGGGTAATCCCTGTACCCCAATCTCCTTTTACATGGTAATACAACACCCCAGATCACCACACAAACACACACACACACGCACAAACACACATAGAGTTGCATTCTATTTCTATAGGGGACTTCCATAATTATCCTATCCCTAATTAGGTAACATCTTGATCTTACATAAGAACTTAAGTCTTTTGACTATTTTGACTATATGACTCTCCTATAAAAGCATTTTATTATTAAAAGATCTTGTTTTGTCCTCCCAAAGCCACAAAAGGTGCTACATGTAACTGTGCAGTTGGTAGAGTAATGGTTAGGGCTGTTCGCACTGTGATCAGAAAGACGCTGGTTTGAATCCCTGACCGGACGGGACTGGACCGGACCAAAAAGTAAAGTTATCACAGAGGTACTCATGAGCAAGGTACCGTCCTCAAGCACTGCTCCCCGGGCGCTGGCCATGTTAGCTACCCACTGCTCCTCGACAAATGGGTCAAATGCGGAGGTCATATTTCTTTGTGGTGCACTGTAATGTGCTCACAATGACAAATAATTACTCACTCACTTTCACATATATTTTATGAGGAAGTATAAATGATTTTACTTAAAAACAATGGCCTCATTCACAAAATGTTCTCATGAAGAAATCTGTTCTTGAACCCACTTTTTAACAGTTTTCACCAAGATTCTGCCATTCGCCAATGTTTTCTTATTTGAGATTTGCGCTTAGGTAAGAACAGAAACGGTAAACATTACTTCTACACAATTTTTCAACAAAATTACTGAGAATTCTGCGGTTTTATACGTGTATAATATTCTTTAAATATTTTATCTTTCTTGAGAACAAATTTAGGAAGAAAAATGAGAAAATATCAGTAAATAATGTTTTTTCTCCATGATTTGTCAATAAACTGACACATACACGCAAACACACACACCCACACATATGCACACTGCATGCCATTTTATGACATACTGTCTCCCTGAAACCCAATTCATCTCATGGGACTGCTTTTAATGGGGCACATCATTCCAGCTTTTTTGACACAGTGACATTTGGTCCCCAAAGTAGTCAATAAACCTGACACACACACACACACTCAATGACAGTCCTCGGCACATAGCAAAACCCTGCTCATTGGTTCAAACATATCAGGTCCACACAAACGTAGACATACACCCACATGCTGCTACCACCATACACACACAAACCAAAAGGTATCACACCTCCTGTTTTCGGCCGCAACTTCATCTAACAATTTTTGCTGCCATTAAACAAACACTGCAGTTCGGTGACTAACCCTGCCACGCATTTGATCTCCTTTTCCCGAGAGCGACCGCATCAGAGGAGAGGAGTGTGTACTGCAGCGCATCCAACAGACAAACAAAAGCCTTGACAGCACATCGAGAACAAAAGAGCTGTGCGCTGCAGGTGTTTGATACGGTCTCACATCATGAGACGTGCTTCAGCGTCGTGCCATAAAATATGAACGAAAACAGCTGCCTTGACTCCAGCGGCAGTGAGCTTAATTGTAACTGTACGGTCGTATGACAGGCGACCAAACAGCATTTTATTACCTCGATGAAGCTGTAACTAAGTAAAAAAAAAAAGGTGCTCAGAATGTGAGTGGGAGCAGTGATTAGTTTAGACTGTGCCTTCCCCGAGCAAACGCAGCGTGCTTTACAATAGAGTCAATTAACCAATTACCGCCACGACACGCAAAGGTATGATTTAAAAGTTAATGCTCACAGAGCTGACGGTTTGATCTAAGAAGCCTTGTGGAGGAGTCGGAAATGAAGGCTTATTTAGGTTCTTCAAGCTTGTGCTCATGTACTGAAGCGGGAATCAGTGGCTTCACAAGTAGGTACTGAATACACAAGTTTGAGTCCAGGTTTGGCAAAAGGAGAGAGATCTTACATGAGCACAAGCTTGAAGAACCTAAAATAAGCCTTAATTTCTGACTCCTACACCAGCTTGAGGAACCTAAATAAGCCTTAAATTCTTACAGTGCTGACGACTTGATCTAAGAAGCTTTGTGGGGGAGTCAGAAAGGCTTATTGCCAAGAGACTCATTTTAAGGGAATGGAAATCACCCTCTCCTTCCTGCTTTCACAGATGGATGGCTGGCATGTCAATTATAGAAATGGGAAAACTCAGGGTTTTGAGAACCAACGCGGTATTCTCCACGATCTGGGACCCATTTCCCACTCATGTGAATAAGGATATGGGAAAAAGAGTAACTCCCCCAGCTAACCACTCACTCTTGCCCCCAGTTAACCTAATTTAAGGGGCAACTAGTAGCATAACAGTTAGGGACTTCGCCCCCTGATCGGAAGGTCACCAGTTTGGATCATGAGCCAGGTACCATCCCCAAGCATTGCTCTCCGGGCGCTGCCCGCGTCAGCTGCCAAATGCTCCTTCACGGATGGGTCAAATGCAGATTTCACATTTTGTTGTGGTCTACTGTGTGCTGCACTGTGTTGTGTTCACAATGACAAATAATCACTAACTTTCACTCACTTATTAGTAACTTTGAGCACACCGTAACTGTAACTGTCACCTCTTTTATGCAATGATATTTGGATCCCTTGACTCAGAAACCAACTTGTGAAGCCACTCTGATATCTGCTTGAGTCACTACATGGAGTGAGTATCTGGTATCGACTCTGGAGCTATTCCGTATGGCTTGGCTACTGATTGGCTCTAATGCGACTCACCTCTCCAATATAAGATTTCCCCATTTCACGTGTGAGGCTACAAAGTACCGAACCAAGAGGTAAACTGGCACCAGTTGTACAATATATGCATTTTTTAAAAATTCTTTTTGTATCTTTTGCAGCTTTTCAACCACACTGTATGGTACTGGTACTATTATGGTACTTTGCTGTTCTGGATTGGTGCTGTGTCTGATCTCTACCTGAGTCCCGCATGGGTTCTAGCACCAACATACAAACTGGATTCAACTCTGAGTTCTGAGACATGACCAATTACTTCCTCTATATGTATCCCACAGTTTGAGTGTGTACTTTGTGAAGTATTGTCATGGAATGTTCATTTCTGTACCAAGTATTGTTTCTGGTTTAACTATCTGTGTTTTTGACTCTTGCATGTTTGAGGATTTGCGTTTCATTTTTTTGGATTGGACTTTGTGAGTTTAAATAAAGAACTATTTCCCATTTGGGTGGTATTCTATCTGCTACATGCTGTTTATCATGTAAGTACACTGCCCTCCAAAAGTTTGGAAACGCCCCTGGCAAAGTGGGGTTTTGGACAGTATTGCCATGAATCCTTTTTAATTTGTGATAAAGTTGCACTGATAAGGGACAACACAAACTACGAAAACATATTTTATAACATAAACAGTTTATTAAAGAGTTCATATATAGAAAATACTTAAATTTTGGATTCATCAAAATATCCACCATTAGCAGCTATTACAGCTCTGCATAATCTGGGCGTCCGAGCTGTCAATGAACCAATCAATTGTTAAATCTATTAAGGTGTGCTGACCCCAAAATCTTTTAAAAACATGGGCCAAGTTTAAAGCAGTAACCAGACATCACAGCTGGCAAAGGGTCACGTCTGACTCTGACATGTATATATTGCCATTATTATGTAATCAAAATAAAAATTATTATTGCTGGTATCCAAAGATAAGGTCAAGTTACTTTAAAGTATTTGCACCAAAAAATGATAAGGATTTATGCTGATATCGTCCAAAACCCCACTTTGCCTGGGGCGTTTCTAAACTTTTGGAGGGCAGTGTACATCTAAAAAGTAGGTGGGTTTTACTTGGCAGCAATCAACAAGCTAATGATGCCATCTCATACAATCCAGTTGTACATTAGCAAATAACATAGTGTTGCTAACATAGCAACTATGCTTTTGGAAAACACACCCCTGGCTAGTTATGTTAGCCTCATTAGTGCAGTTCATGCTTCTGTATCTGATCTCTTTGCAAGGCTGCAAATTGTGTTACTCTGTAAATTTGGTAGAAGAGTAAGCAACAGGTACCTAGCTAGAATATGGTCTGCTTTGCTAAGGAAAACATTTTGTGCTCATTATCATGCTTTTAAAATGCCAAACCATACCACACTGCACAATGGAAAAACACTTTTTTATGTCCATGTACTCGGTCTAGAAGACATGGGCCTTTTACAGCGCTGCACTAGTACAGTTACACTTCTCCCCTCAAATAAAACATTACGGATCTTTAGATAAAATGAGCGACTGCTTGTTATGAAGTCCTGTTTTTAATTACACTCGGTGGCAAATTATGATAATGTAATTGCTTGCAGTCAGATATTACAACTAATATGTTCTCTCCTCATACATCCGTTATACAAACGTGGCTCTGGGTAAAAGATAAGAACCCTGCCAGATTGGCGCAAGCAATCTGATCCAAAGAGCAAACACATCCATAGGGCAAACACTCAGACAACCCCTGCACACAAGTACATACATCACACAGACATGCATCTTTACACCACATCAAACAACAGCAACACACACTATCTCTCTGCACTGTTCACTATACAGTACAACAAAGAAGGCAACAAAGAGACAAGCTTGGCTTCATGCATACAATTATGCCTGTATGATACTGCACAAAAACTGACACTGCAATTTTCTTTTACTGAGATATTTACTGTCACATAAAAATCCAGGATTGTTTTAAATATATGTTGTAAGGAGTTATACTCTATTTGGAACAAGGTAGTCATGCTAGAATTATTGAGACAATTTTAGTTTAAATGATTTTCTACTCTGAAGACATGATCTTTTAGTTCAACTTAATCCAACACCCTGATCTCTTTTGTACAGAAAAACTAATCCTGTCGAATTTTTATTGATGCAAAGCAACCAAAAAGTTGTCGCATGACATATTTTATTTAATTTGCTTTAGTTGCCAGTGCTTGACATGCAATGTGAATATTACACGTAAACATCGAGATGACGGAGCAGAAACGACACATTTAATGCTGCACTTGTAAGGATTCACCAGAGATCCAGAGCAGAGTCTCTGTCTATCCAGTGCTCCTCTGCAGAACTATCTGGGGCCTTTGGAGAGACCCATGATTACCAGATCATGTTCGCCTGAATTGTACCTTCGCTTCCTGTATAAATAGCCTTTTGTTTCCATAGTTTCCTTACAAAGTATTGACTCTGCATTAGTACCTGCATACTGGGCATTCTTATTATTGTTTGATCATGCTTTTTCTGACCCTCGTATTGTTCTCTAGGTTTTAGATTTTTCCCTAACAATTTTGATTCATCAGCTTTTTTGTCTCATGCGTTTTGACCTGTTTACCAGATTTCTATTGATTTACTTTCTGATCTGGGTGTCTTTGCTGTACTCAAACCCTACCCTTTGGTGACAATGATCTTTGCTTGTGCCTTTTTCAAATAAATTGCTTTGTTTCGAACACATTAGGTTGCTATGTGTAACATTTACAGACCTACTCAATGGTTTTCAATAAAACGGGGGACTGCCAAATTCTCTGTGTAGCCTAAGCTTTACCATACAGTCATTCCCTCGTGAACACTGACCCCCCTGGTGTCCCCCAGCAGGTGCTGATGAGTCAGGCTTCCTCGTAGACCTGATCCCCCGCAGCTGAAGGGAGTCTTCCTTTCAGCTCCAGGCACAAGAGGCCATTCAGAGGCTGAACAGAGCTTCACATCCCTCTCCTCACTACAGACCCAATCACAACGGCGGTGCAGGGCGGCGTAAATGAGCGCTGCATTGTCTGCAACGAACCCTGTGCCATGGTGAATTTGGGCATGTCCGTTGCTGCCAAAGTGGGTTAACGTATTAGGAATGGATCTCAAAGAGAAAGCG